>LOEQ01002771.1:233044-245058 GCA_001685075.1 Bramus lutescens
CCTGGTCTACAAGAGCTAGTTCCAGGACAAGCTCCAAAGCCACAGAGAAACCCTATCTTGAAACAAAACCTAAATAAATAAATAAAATAAAATGTAAAAGAAAGGGGAAAAAAGAGAAATGGCCGCAGTCGAGTAGGGGGAGGGAGTGTGTGAGTCAGCTGGTGACACGCTTAGCATGCACTAGGTTCGATCCCCAGTGCCACACAGAACTAGCACATGCCTGTGATCTCAGCACTCAGGGTAGAGGCAGAGGGGTCAGGATCTCAAGGTCATTTTTAGGCAAGTTCACAGCCAACCAGAATTACCCGAGGACCCTGCCTCAAAGGAAACTAAAAAAGAAGGAAAGATCAAAGCATAGTTCTATATCTTTAGACAAAGAACAATAGATCAGGGAGGAAAAGGCAGCGCGGATGGGTCTCTGGGCTAGGAGGGTAAATCCTAGGGACATTAGTTAGGGAATGTAGAAGCTCCTGAATTACAGGGGTCATTTCAAATAGTTTGTCTATTCAGTTCATTGCAAACTCAGCTACTAGCAATGGCACATGAAGGACATTCTTTTAAAAAGGAACTTTTATGTCTTGTTGTGTAGGAAAACTCAGGTCCGCTGGCCCTTTCTGAAGCCACACTTTCTAGCTTCTGGATACCGCTGCCTATCAGTACACCAGCTTGGCACATTCTTAGCTGGTATGTGTGACTCCTCAGTGCCCTCGGAGCCAGCCACCTAGGCTCAAGCAGGTCCCAGTGCTGGTGCTACCCTGTGAATTACACTTCTCTCATCTGTCATCTGGGAATCACATGAGCGTGATCTAGGTGGCCCCTTTCAGCTTGAACATCCCATGAGTGTCCGTGTCCATGGACTTAGCAGAGTGAAAAGCTGTCTGATTCCATGAGATGAGCTGTTCCAAGCTGAATCACCTATAAAATTTCATCCAAAGTCAGGCTGAGTGCTCCCTTTCAGAGCCCAGCCCTGCGAACTCCACCCAGGAGGCTGGAGGGTTTGCAGAGACTAACACTTCTGCATCCTACAGGGAAACTACAAGCTTGTACTTGCTAATCCCTGAGTTGAATCTGCCTTGGAATACTAACTCCTCTCTCCAGAGCCAACACGTATGGAAAACATTAGAGTCATTGTTTTGTCAGAAGTAAAGAAAAACGTGTTGATTTAGGGGAAGAGGAAAAACATCAAATCAGGCTTGTTTCTTCGATAGTTGCAGTCATCTTGAGACACAAACAAGTACATCAGGTTATTTGTCTCTTCAGAGCCTGCTGGATTGAAACAATCTTGGGCTTTTCACCTCTGACCTTCTAGAACCTTCTAGTGCATTAATGTCAAATGCTGAACCAGGCCCAGCCCCACTGAGACCCTCTCAATGAAACAGTGCGAATCCAAAGGGCACTTTCCGCAGAGATCATAGTTGGCTTTGAGTCCTTTCCCAGCAGTTCTCAACTGCGTTGCTCACAAATAACATGAACTAGGCAGGGAAATCAGTTCTTGTGCAGGGAGGGGCTTTAGTACCATTTATTAGAGATGCTTTACGTCCATAAAGTGACTCCTGGTTTTTCTATGTGTTGCTGCCTGAGGTCTAACAATGTAACTAATCTATGCCGTGGCTTGAGTCTAACTCAGGCTTTTGGTGTTTGGTCCCTACCTTGTCACTGTACTTTGGAGGCTGGGGGGCCTACAACTGCTCGCCCCCCCATGCTTGTTTTCCCTTGTTCTCATCTTGCCACTGTGCAAACAGCTATTAGTGAAGCTACTGCCCTGACTAACTGAGCACCGCCCCCCACCCTGGATGTCAAGATCATGGAGTCCCCCAAAAACCAACTAGGAGACCGAGTCCTGTATGTAAAAGCAAAAAGCCTTTATTCTTATTCAGGTTTAAACACGGACTCCTTGTATGTCCAATGCAGTGGCACAATCAGAGAGCCCTGAGCTCAGTTGGGGTGGGGTTTTTACAATAGCAGAGGTGGGGTGAGGGATTTCTTAAGGTTCAGGACCCCTGATTGGCTGACATTTGTCTAGGGGTGTCCTGGTAAAAAGCAATGGGTGTCCTTCTGTATATGTGTTGCTTTTATTGGATAATAAAGAAGCTGCTTTCAGCCAATGGCTTAACAGAATATAGTCAGGCTGGAAGATATATATATAGAGAGAGAGAGAGAGAGAAAGAGTAGGCAGAGTCAGAGAGAAGCTGTGGAGCTGCCAGAGGACAAAGATGCAAGCTGTCAGCTGGAACCTTGCCAGTAGGCCATGAACCTCATGGTAAACTATAAAATAATAGAAATGGGTTAACCAACGATATAAGAGCTAGCTAACAATGCGCTTAAATGATTGGCCAAGCAGTGATTTAAATAATATAGTTCTGTGTGATTATTTCAGGAGTCTGGGTGGCCAGGAAACAAACATGCAGTCTCCCCCAGTAGGTGTGTGCTGGCAGATGATCCCATCTACAATGGTTGGAACATTAACAATTTCCTTTGAATGGTCTGTTCGTAGGTGGTGCCTGGGTGGTCTCAGTTTGTGGTTCCCTTGCCTTAGGGTAAACTACTGAAACTCTGGCCACTATTGAGGTTGTCATGGCTGGGTCCTACAACCTGCCTTGACAGACTGAAATCTCTTTGAAATTGTGAGCTAAATTAAATGTTTCTTTCTTGATTTTTTTTTTTATCTTGTCGGTTTGGCCACAGCTACATCACAATAACTAATACAATCCCTTTAAGGCAATGGCTGGCTCACGTTTTCTTTTACTATGGAGTTGAGCCTTATTTTACCATCCACATTGGGCCTTTCTAGATGGGAGTTAAGGGAGAAAGGTGAAGAAGATTCATTCAACTGTAAAGGTGGTTAGAGCAAGTCTCTAGATGCACCAGTCAAGAAGGCTTTCAAGGATGTGGATTAGTTGCCAATAGCCCCAAGAGCTAAAATCTGGCATTCCTGCATTGCCTCAGTTTCCCTGTGCTACCAGAAGGATTGGCCTGCCCTCTGAGGAGTGGTGTGGAGAGAGGAGCTCGGTGTCTTTCATGCTACTGTCAAAGCCATAGTCAAGGCTCGTTGACTTCTGATGGATTGGAGCAGAGAAAAAAATGGGAAAGGAATATTCAAAGGGAAAATATATTCATATATGACTGGTTTTCAACCTTCCTAATGCTGCAGTGCTTTAATACAGGTCCTCATGCTGTATATACCCCCAACCATAACATTATTTCATTACTACTTCATAACTGTACTTTTACTACTGATATAAAATGTAAATATCTGATATGCAGGATAGCTGATATGAGACACCCTGCCCCCATAGGATTGAGAGTCACTGATAAACACAAGTACTTGAACTATGCTGTTTCCAGTGCTCATCTTTCTCCTGCCTCTCTCTCTTTCTCCTTCCCTTCCACTCTCCTTTCATCCTCCCTCCCTTTCTGTCTTCTTTGTTTTCAGCCAGCCCAGGCCTTGCACAAACGCTACCCAAGCATTGTACGGTGGCTGCATTCCCAGCCCCAATAACTGGTGTTTTCTTTTACTATTTTCACATTTCTTTATTTATTTGCTCTGTGCGTGTAAGCAAGAGGACAGCTTGTAGGAGTCAGTGCTCTATGAGGGCTCCAGAGATTGAACCCAGGTTGTCAGGCTTGGTGGGAAACACCTTGACCTGTTGAGCCATCTTGCTGAACCCAGTTGTTATTTTTATGACTCCCTTTGACAAAACTTTCTTAAAACAATGAGGACTTTGGTACCATGAATGGTCAGTCCCTTTTCCTGAATGGTCTCCAACTATTTTCTTTGCAGATAAATAAATATACATCTGTTCATTTCCAGCAAACTCTGTGTTCTATGGAAGGAACTCCAGAAATCTCATTTTAGGACAACATTCTCTTTCTGGTGCACACCGTCACTGAGGGACAGCCCAGTTTGCTTTCCAGCAGATGAATGGGTTGATTTTCCCACAAATGTGATTATTACACTGGGATAGGAAACAAAGCTATGTCTTCTGAACCCAAAGTTATTTCACCCCTGTGTTGAATTCATGGATGGTGTGCACAGCATGCATTACAAATTGTGTACTAATTAAATGACTGGCTTCATTAGTCCCCTCTGAAAACATGCAGCCTGTCCCAAACAATTAGCACTTAATTATGTTTCCATATTGCTGCCTAATTGCTCCATGTGTTTGGTCTTTAGTCTCCAACCAGACTACACACCTCTGGAAGGCAGAGATGAGACTTCCACTTCTTTGAACTCCCAGCTCAGCGAGACTGGCTGGTCCTAATTAGCATTGTCCCTGGTGAGCATGGGTGTGTGTGTGTTGGGATAGAGATGATCACACAAGGACCAGCTAATTGGGGAAAAGCCTGGGCAAAGCTGAAATAAGCTTACAAAAGGAATGTTGCGGGACATTTAGCAAATTCATTTATCACTCGTGTCCTCACAGAGCTGGATCCTGTCTTTCTTTGTTGTTGCTGTGCGCTAACATCTACCTTGCAGTTTGGAAGCATGCACCATCTTTAATTAAGGAATTAACAGATTTCTTGAACTCTTGCTGTGGCAAAGCCTTGTGCGGTGCTGAAGATATCATGCTAGTCTTTTCAGAAGGTTCTAGCTGGGAGAAGATGAGGAATGGCAGAATTGAAAACAGATAATGAGCTGGGCAGTGATGACTCTCACCTTTAATCCCAGCACTCTGAGGCAGACGCAGGTGGACCTCTGTGAGTTTGAGGCCAGCCTGGTCTACAGAGCGAGTTCCAGGACAGCCAGGGCTACACAGAAAAATCCTGTCTGAAAAAAACAAAAACAAACAAAAGGATATAGTAAACTAAAGTGAGCAAGTGAGGGCCGTGTTTACAAGGGTCTTAGGGTTGATCTTGTAGGCAGTGGTTTCCAGGGGACATTTCCGAGCTGGGATTTGATGTCAGTAGATTTGCATATGGAGTGATAACTAAACAGGGTGGCAATAGAAAGGATCAGAGTGAGAGAAATGGTAGACACAAAGATCGTCTTGAAGGGGGCCTTGGCACTTTGGGTTACGGATTGTAAAGGAAGGGATGAAGAAGTGGAATGGGGTAGAGGAAGGACTAGCGAGAGCAGGTTGGAAAGCAGCATCCCAAGAGGACTTCAGTGGGTGTGGGTGGAGGGAAGGCCGGAGTCCAGAAGGTCTTTTATTTCTAGCTTTTATTTCATGACAATTAGCAGCATGGGCTTGGGAAAGTTTCTTTCTAGACTGGAACGATGCAGCCTTGTTCTGACTGGCTGTTCACTCAGGCCTTGCTTTTTCTCTTCATACTGAGGAGGAGTCTCTTTGTGGAAAAGGGAGAGAGGTATCTTCCCTGGAGGTCAAAACTTCACACGCGTGGAAGCCACCTTGGAAGGAAAAATGTGGACTTCAGCGAGAGGGCCCTCTGACTCTCTTGAGCCTGATGTCATGATGCCCTCACCAGACACCGGCAGGCTTCAAGACTCAGAAGGTATTTTATTACCTGTGTGATACACTCACATGGCGTCCTCTGGTTTTCTTCACTTTTCCTACAGTTGAACTATCACTGCTTTAAGGACATGAAAGGGACAGTATTGTCTCCTTCTTCAAACTGGTGAGAAAACAACAATTAACAAAGATCCTTCCAGTACAGATGGATTTGGGGTGGATTTAGCCTCTAGCTTGTAGAGATTCTTCTCTGCATGTCAACACTCAAACTTTGGAGCTAGGGGTTTAACTTAATAAGACACTTCCCTAGCATGCATGAGGCCCTGGATTTGATTCCCAGCCCCGGAGGAGGGCTGTGGAGAGTAGGGGGAGTGGAGAGAGTGAGGAATGGGGTGGGTGGAGCTTTATTTGTTAAAGTAAGCAGATACAAATCATTCTCTACCTTCTTTTTCTTTTCTTTTCTGTTTTTTTCTTTCTTTAGTTCGTTTGTTCTTTCATTCTTTCTTTCTTTTTTGGTTTTCTGAGACAAGGTTTCTCTATGTAACTCTGGCTGTCCTGGAGTTTACAGAGATCTGCCTGCCTCTGCCACCCAAGTGCTGGGATTAAAGCCATGTGCCACTATTGCCCATCCAGATACCTTCTTATGCAGATGTGTTGTTTGAATACATATACTACAACATTCAGAGTGTCTACAAGGAAACAGCTCCTACCTCCATCAGCCAAGAAGGAGCAAACCACTCACATTCCTTGAACCAGCCAATTTTTTATTACTTTAAGGAAATATCCAAGACATGTTATGAAGAGCAAAGTTTTATTGAGCCCACATTTGTGAGGCTCAGAGGTGTGGTATATGCATCAGCTCTTGCTGGGATGAAAAACAATCACATGATGGTAAAGGTACATGTGTGTAGACAGAAGTCTCTTTCCTGCCTGGTCCTGTGACCGTTCAGTTTCAAAGAAACACACACAGGCTTTATTAATTATAAACTGGCCTATTAGCTCAGGTTTATTATTAACTAGCTCTTATAACTTAAATTAACCCATAATTCTTAACTATGGTTAGCCATGTGGCTTGGTACCTTTTCTCAGTAAGGCATTCTCGTCTTGCTTCCTCTGCTTTCTGGATTACAACTGTTTCTCTCTCTTTTCTCTTCCCAGGATTCTCCTAGTCTGGTTGCCCTGCCTTTACTTCCTGCCTGTCTACTGGCCAATAGCATTGTATTAATCCAATACAAGTGACAAATCTTTACAGTGTACAAAAGCATTATCCTACAGTATCTATGTGTGAAAGAACCCATATTGCTAAGCAGGATGAACAGAAGAGACTGCTGGTTGGGCAGGATGCTTGCCTTGTTGTGTCACTGGACCCAATGTGGATGTTGATGGTCCTACCTGGCAGGGTTTTCAAGAAGATCTGCATCCCAGTGTCCACTTGGCCTACTCCCTGAAGACAAAGAAATCTCTTAGTTACTTTTCTTACTGTGATGGTAAAAGCAACTTAAGGAAGGAAGGTTTCTGGGCTCCAAGTGGAAGGGTACAGTCCATCATGGAGGGACATTCAAGGACTTAAAGCAGCTGGTCCCATCAGGCCCACAGGCAGTTCTAAGAGTCACGAGTGTTGGTAATCAGCTCCCTTTCTCCATTTTCTTTGGTCCAGAATTGCAGAGTGTGGGATGGTGGCCCTCACAATGGGCAGACCTTTCCTCTTTAATGGAACTGCTCTAGATAATTCTTCCCAGGCATGGCAAGAGTTTAACAGAATTTAGACAATCCCTCAACTGGGCCTGGGAGCTTGTCTCCTAGGTGATTCAACAGAACCACTACACACTGATTTCACTTCCTTTGGGTATACAATCAAGCCTCATTTAACAACAGAAATATGCCCTGAGAAGTGGGTTAAGTGATGATGCTGTTGTGTGGACATCATAGAGGAAACTCACACAAAGCAAAAGAGCTAGGAAATTACTGGGTCATATAATGTCATGGGACCACCATTGTGTATGTGGTGTTTGTTGACTGACAAGCTATTACGCAGCACAGGGATTGTATGGTGGTTCTACTTTCAGTCTTCGGAAGAATGTCCATACCATTTTCCAAAATGGTTGTACATAGATTTTTCTTTGGGGAGCCAGCTCCCAAATAATGACACAGAGACTTATTATCAATTATAAAATCTTGGCCTATAGCTTAGACTCGTTCTTAACTAGCTTTTATAACTTAAATTAACCCACTTATATTAATCTATGTTCTGCCATGTAGTGTTACCTCTCTTCCATATTGCACCTTCTGCTTCCATGTCTCCTCTTTTCTTCTTCCCAGAGTTCTCGCTGCCTGGAAGTCCCACCTATACTTCCTGCTTAGCTATTGACTATTCAGCTTTTTAGTACACCAATCACAGCAATACATCTTCACACAGTATACAAATATCCCACAACAGATTCTATACAAAAGTTTCCCCACCATGTGTTTGCCAACAATTATCTCATTTTTGATAATCACTCAAATAGGTGTATTTGTTGTGTTTTTCCTTAATCATTAGTGATGTTTAGTACATTTGTATACAACCTAACTTTTGTGTATGTTTTTTAGAGAAAATCTATTCACACCCTTTGTTTATATTTTAATTGGGTTGTTTATTTGCTATTAAATTCTCTACATATCTATGTTAACCCTTTATCAAATGTTTGCTTTACATATTTCCTGTGTGTGACCTTTGAGAATTTTATGGTTTGCTTTGTATGTTTGCACACGTGCTTGTGGGTACACTAGCATTTGTGTAAATAAGCACTCAGAGGCTGGAAATTGAGGTCAGGTGTCTTCCCTCTCCACCTTTTTTACTTCTTGAGAGAGTCTCTTCCTGGACCTGAGGTATATCAATTTGGGCTAGGTTGGCTGGCCCATGGGCTTCCAGGAGCTTCCTGTCTCCACCCACCCAGTGCTGGGGTTAAGGGGCATGCTGTCATGCCAGGCTTTTTCTGGGGGTGCTAGGGATCAGAATGCAGATCCTCAGCATTACCTACAGATCCCCACAGTAACAGGCACATTATTGACTCAACCATCTCCCCTGCCCCCCAACTCCTGTTGCCTTTGAGAATTTTCTGTACTGTTTACTTCCTCTAAAAAGTGACAGCTTCATTTTTTGGGGGGAGTACAATTATTTTAAATTAAAAAATAAATTTCTCCAAAATATTCAATGACAAAGATATTTCCTCAGATTAGCATATTAAATGATAACTGAGTGAAACTGTAATTATGTCAAACTTGATCCATCTCAGAAGATTTGAGAAATGTTTTGAGTGCAGACAACCAAGAGAAGTCATAAATTTCCCATAAAACTGTGGGTCATTCTGTTGGACCTGAATGTTACTTTGTGCATCTTATGAGCTGATTATAAAAGATCATTTTGAGTAAGCTTGAAAATAGACTCAGATAGAATAGAGCTTACTCAATTTGTTTGTTTTTGTATATCATATTTGTCTCCTGAAACAGAAGATTGATCAAAATTTGGGACTCCAAAATCAGAGTTGCTATTAAAACCTTGAACAAAAAAGGATTTCCTTGTAGGAGTTTTACTTTTTCTAACTTTGACTAGATGATTAGGAGCAAAAATTGCTACGGGATAATGCTTCTGTACACTGTAAAGATTTGCCACTCATAATGGTTTAATAAAATGCTGATTGGACAGTACCCAGGCAAGAAGTATAGGCAGGGCAACCTGACTAAGAGAATTCTGGGAAGAGAAAAGGCAGAGAAACAGTTACCATCCAGATGTAGAGGAAGCAAAAAGGGGAATGCCTTACTGAGAAAAGGTACCACTTACTCAAACTTAGATGTGCCCTCTATTGGGCCCTAGCTGCTAGACTTACTCTAACTTAAGTGTAGCCTCCTATTCCACGTGGCTGAACACAGACAAGAATTATGGGTTAATTCAAGATGTAAGAGCTAGTTAATAATAAGCCTGAGCTAGTGGCCAGTTATAATTAATTAATATAAGCATATAATATAATTAATATAAGCCTCTGTGTGTTTCTTTTGGACTGAATGGCTGCAGGACCTGACAGGACAGAAGCTCTGTCTACTTGCCCAGAAACTTCCTGTTTCTTGGGAGCTCCCACTAAGTACCTTGTATTCCCGACCTGGGTGGGCACCCGAGAGAGATCATCTCTTCCTTGAATATTTCCTTTTATAAACAAAGCTATACATAATTATTGAGACTTACAAGGGAAGCAATCCCTATTACTTAAGGAATACGTGTGCTGCCTCTGAGTTCTGCCCTACCCAGGCCTTTCCACACTCAAGGTGGTTGGCTCTCTCTGCAGAGTCCAGCCAATGTTCTTCTGCTTGACCAATAAGGCTCCTAATTTGGGCTGCAGTGTTTCTTGGATTACCTTCATTTTAGCCACCCTTTTGTAAACAGTCTTTTCACAGAATGCTGCTGGACTTACTCTAACTTAAGTGTGCCCTCCTGTTTGACCTACAGATCTGAAAACTACTGTGTATAAGTGTGAAAAGATTCCAGAAAAAAACCAGGGTTACAGTTCAGTGTACAGTACTCACCTAGTATGTACAGGGTAGAATCCAATCCCTAATACTGGATAGAGGCGGTAGTGGCGGGCCTGAAGAAAATCGGTTCAGTGGTTGGGAGCAGGTACCTTCTACAGGATGTGAGTTGGGGTCCTAGCACCCATGTTCAGTGGCTCATGAGCCCCTGTAACTTCAGGTCCAGAGGATTCCGTGTCCTCTTCTGGCTTCCAAAGGTACTTACGCTTATGTGCAAATACTTGAACACAATTGTGCACAATTAATTTTTTTTTTAATTTATAGAAAGCACACAATGTATGGATTCTCTCTAAAACATGAGTCAAACACTGGCCCTGGTGGTGCATTTCTTTAATCCCAGCAGTTGGGAGCGGTGGTAGCCAGATCTCTGAATTCCAGGCCAGCTGGTTGACAAAGCAAGTTCCAGGGCTACAAACTGAGGAAGAGGCCACTAAGCCTTTTGTGTTAGTGGCATAGCCCAAGCTGTTTACCATTAGCTAAACAGTGATGGTTAGAGGCAGTCATCCCATGATTCCTTGCTTCCATAAACAATAGATACCACACACTAATGACATCAGCTATGTTGTATACATACATTCCTAAGGCTAGCCCTTTCTATTTTGTTAGAAAGGTATTCCAGGGGAAACATTTTCCATTATTTTGTTTTCATCTTCCATGTATATCCAATTAATTTTGTCAATGTCTTCCTTTTCTTTCTTTCTTTGTTTTTGAGACAGTGTCTCGCTTTGGATCCCTAACTGGCCTGACATTCACAGAGACCTGGGATAGAAGGTGTGTGTCACAATTCTCCCCTTCATCCTTCTGTCATGGCCCAGATACTTGGCAGCTGCACTGACCAGCTGACATCCCTGCCTTCTTATCTTGCCCATCCCGTGTTGTGTTGCTGCCTGAATTATCACTGAAAACAAAGCAAAACAAACAAAAACCAATTAAATCATTCTTTTTAGAAGTCTTGGTGGTCCTTTTNTCTGAACCGTTTAGTATTTACTGTCAGGTCCGAAGGAAGCTGATTCCTCAAAGTCGTAAATCTGGAAATGAGCTCAACCTGGACTATAGGAGGATTCCTGGATCCCGGCTACCAGGAATCCTCCTAGAAGCCAGCATTCCTCAGAAACTCGTGAAACCGGTTTTCATCTGCCAAAAGGAGTCATTTCCCTTCTGGCAGAAGGGGCAGTGATGTCTATTAGAATATCAAAGCGTGTGCTGGTCTGACCCTCAGTAGCACAAGTACCTGTTACCTAGCATTTCAACTCTTCTCACCTCCTCCCCTATTCTCAACTCCCTCCAGCTCACTTCCCTCCCCCCAGCTACTCATTCGCTTGCAACTCAACTATTCCCACTCTGCTCTGCCTATGTTTTCTCCATTCTGTGGCTCCTGCTATTCTCCCCCTTCCCCCAGGTAGTCCTGGCCTAGTCTGCTGGCCATGTTCAGTCTACTTTCTCACTCTGCTCTGGACTCTTCCAGATACCTCTGCCTGTTCTCTCTCTCATATCTACACCAAAAAAAACAAAACAAACTAACTAACAAACGGAAAAAAAAACCCTTCCCCTTTAACCACACCATGGAGCGGCCACATAGGCAGTTTCTTTACTGCACCTCTCTCGAATACATCTGGTGCCCAAACTGTCACATCCATTAACTGTGAAACTATCCTAAAAAGACAAAATGAAAGAACTGGACTCTTTTCCTAAAAATATCTCATAAGAACTTCATAGTATAAATATGCTTCTATCTATAGAAATGCTCCAAGAATCTTTTCTTACAAATTTATTTTGGCTCGTGTGTTCAAGTGTTTTGCCTGTATGTGTGTGTCTACTACATGTCTGCCTGGCATCTTCAGAGGTTAGTCCGAAGAAGGGATGGAACTGGAGTTATGGATGATTGTGAGTCACCAGGCAGGTGTTGGTGTAATGGTTGTTGTCTCTTTAAGAGACAAGCCACACCCACTCCCTCCCCCATCCGCTGAGGAAGCTGATCTTCAGCTTCCTGCCTGAGCTTGCTCTCTTTTCGGTCTTCCTCTCCAAGAGGCAGCTTCGCTTCTG
>LOEQ01002771.1:251964-279507 GCA_001685075.1 Bramus lutescens
AGCACTTACTTGTCTCTGTGATAGTACATCATAAAGGGGGCAGACACACTAAGGCGAGGCCTGAGTGTTTCCTCCAGACTCCTGGTCCAGAGTCTGCAGGTGGGCCCCGCAGCTCCAGCTTTGTGGCATGCATGAAGGGGTGGGGAATTTACATGGTTTTGTTACTCTCTGTTTCAGTGTCAAACTGCGAGACACTGATCCTGGGACCCTGAACAGCTAAGACAGGTCAGCTTTCTATGGAAATTACAAAAACATTTGGCTTTTCCCATGGGAGCATTTCCGCTGGGCTAAGCCTGGTTTGGCTCTAGAGTGGTTAGCACCTAGCCCTAATTTATCTTTTGTTCAGCAGATACCTTTTGTTTCTCTTGTGCCTATGTGAATCTTGTGAGCCTTTCCTGAAGGTGCAAACTCTTGGTTAGAAAACAAGCCAGAAAGCTGCGCTTTTTTTTAAATCGAGAATTTGCACTTGCCGTTGTCCCTTTGGAAGCTTCCTTAGGATGTTCTAAGGATATAAAAATCGACTTACTGAATTATAAATATGGAAAACAATAAAAATGCCCTGGGTGAAGAGAAAGCAGTTCAGTCCTTAGAGACGGATCCATCCTACAGCCAGAACAGCTAAATTCATTCTTAAGGTGCCTCTGAGTTTTCCTTCCACGGACCCATGTGAACCCACACCCATGCCACAACATGTTCCTGTGAAATTCAGAAGCATAATGTCTCTAGAAATTTCTGTAACCTGTTTTGACAGGGAGCCAGAGTGATTTAATCCGTACAAACTTCTGCATGAGCAAGATTAAGAAGAGGCCGTGAGACTGGATGTGGTGGTGTGTCCCTTCAATCACAGCGTCTATGAGGCCGAGCTACATAGAGAGCTCCAGGATAGTTGAGGCTTACATAGGGAGACTCTGTCAGAGAGAGAGAGAGGGAAAGAGAGGGAGGGAGGGAGGAAGGAAAAGAGGGAGGGCACAGAGAAGGACTTAAATACTTCAGTGGGAATTTTTATTTTCTAGTTTTTATATTTCAGAGTTGCAAAGAGAACAAAAGACTATTTAAAAACTGAGACTCAGGAGGTCAGGCAAGCAAGGCCATGCCAACCTTTTAAACTATTTGTTTTGATGACAGGGTCCTGAAACTCTACCTGTAGACCAGGCTGGCCTCACAGTAGCAGAGATCTGCCTCCTCAGTAAACTAAAGGCAAGGGCAACCACACTGTTCTTTGTTTTACTTTTGCTTTGTAGCAGATTAAAAGGTAAATTGTTGCTAGTAATATTTGACTATCAAAAATAAAGTAACCCTTTTCAAGCAGTGGGCGGCCTTCGCTGCAAAACGCTTGTAAGTTGTCCTGGTCTATGCTGCCATTTGGCCGCAGTGGCACTAACCACATATACAGGGTTTCCAGGACTTCAGCGACAGGCGAGTTGGGAGGGGATGGGGCTAAATGTTTCTAGAACTTGCCTTTACTGTTTCCTTTGACCTGAAGGGAGGACTTCTCATTCCATTTCACTTCTCTTGTGAACTCTAGCTCAGTATTGTCCAAATAACCTTTCTTAGGATGCCCTGAGCATTCATTCACGGCATCGACTTTTAGAGTCAGCTAATTGTGTGTCTCTGTGTTATGCACGCTTTCTCCAGGCCCTGAAGAGCAGAGTCATACGGGCCGGCGCTGTTACTACAGTGAAAGAGGTCACAGGGGACACATACAGAGGAAAGAGCCTTATTAATTATAGCAGAAAGTTGCTCTGTGATCGCGGGAACGTATAGCTGGAGGTGGTGGCACCTACCTGGAATTCTGGCCCTGGAGGGTGAGAGGGAAGGAAGGCAGAAACAAGAGAAGAAAGAACTTGCACACATACAAGAGAGTAATCACAGAAGACACCAGTAACCTGGCTTCTGCATGTAAAGTTTTACAAAACATCAGTCTGTTTCAAGACAGGGTTTCAAGGTTCTTGGCTGGAACCTATTACGTAGACCAGGCTGGCCTTGAATTTATAAAGATCCACACACCTCTGTCTTCCAAGTGCTGGGGTTAGAGGTGTGTGCTGTCCTGCCCGGCCTTGGGGTTTTGTTTTCAGATGACTGCTCTCTGGCTCCACTGAGTCAGCCTTTACAAACCTTAGCTTTCCTGTTCCCCCTGAAAGAAGGCCCCTTTGCCACAGAGATACACAATTAAATGTCTTCAAGAGTGGGCGTGGCCAGTGTCCACAGGCTCCTTAGAAAGTTAGATTGCCTGGATGATACTGGGGTTAGAGTTCACAAGCAAAGCGAATGGAATGAGATGGTCTCCCTTTAGGCCAAAGGAAAAGTGAGCACCATCAACCACCTTGAACTGCAGCCTCCGAAACTGTCCGGCTTCACTGGAACCCTAGATCCAGGGGTTCTTTGCAAACACACATCTAGACACCCCTCCCCCCAGTTCCAAGCAGATCCGTTATCCAGGAACTGACCCAAAGAAAGTGGGTAGCTTCAACAATATCTGGCTTAATCTTGGCCTGCCCACATGGATGATTGTGTGTGTGTGTCTGTGTGTCAAACGAGCCCATGAACTTAGAAATGAAGGAATTAGGGTTCCTCAAAACATTATACCATAACATTAGGCTAGAAATCTACAATTTTCAGTGGCTCTGGAACAGATAAAAACACTAACAAACATAAAGGGCAACATCGCTTGTCTCCATAGTCTGTCGCCATAATGTGGGTGTTTGTGAACAGTAGAATGTCGTCTGACAGAGAGGCTCACTATGTATTTACGCAAGTGAAGAAAACAGACAACTCAAGCCATATGCTATTAAACGTGAGAATGATCAACGGCCTTTTTGGGAATCCACGCCTATTAAGAAACACGCTGCGATACAGCTTCCCAAAATGCACAGGCGCTCTGGGCCTGTGTGCCAATTCTCTTTCCAATCGTAATGACAAATTGGAATTCAGATGAATATAACTCAATACCATCTCATCATTTTCCTCCAGTTGCATCAAATCTGGAACACATCTAGTTTCTTTGTTTTCAAAAGACTGCAGGCTGCTCTGGGAGTTTACTTGATCATTCAGCCGTTCAATTCAATGTCACTGGAAGCTTCTTACGGCCGGATTGTGCTCTGGAATACAGTATTGAGCCGAATAGATTGATCCTGAGCCCCAATGAGCATTCCAGCAGAGAAGTATAAGAAAATGTGACAAGCATCAAGCTTTGAAGGAAAATGGATTCTGAGTCTGAATGGCAGGAGTAGTTTGAGCAAGCTCCGTGGAGCATGCATTCAAACATCAACTTGATGGGTGGGAGGAGAGAGAAGACAGCAGGGAAGGCAAATACGGAGAGGCAGAGAAAAGAGTGCCGAAGAAGCTCTGGTGGGCTGGTATTTTAAATGCACTGGCAGGAAGCAAGACCCTGGGCAGATGAAGGGCCTCGTGAGCAAGCGTTAAGAAGCTTGACATTTATGCCGAAAGCCCCTGCATTGCTCAGCAGTGAACCAGCATGATCAGATTGACCGAGAAAAACCCCTGGCTGTGTAATTACTTGCCTAGGGAAGATGAAGAGGTGGGAGTGGCCAGAACTGTGGCAGGGGATCGCCTCTAGAGGTGATGGTCATTCATAAAAACATCGGTGATAGCTGAAGTGACAAGCCAGGATTGGGAGAGAGGTATGGGGGTGGGAGAACTCTTTCAGAGCCGTAGCTGGAAGAACTTAGGGATAATATAGGAGTGGGCTTTATGGAGATGGGGGCTTTGGTATATCGTTTCCAGCCTGCTGGATTGGGCAAATGACTGGATGGCATGGGGACCGTGTGACCTGGGTGCTCTTTTGTTTAGACTTGTGTTGAACCTACACAAAAGGAGAGAGGGGCATGAATGAAGAGAAGCATCTTGGGGCTAGAGAGATGGCACAGTCACTGAAGTGTTTACAGGGAAAGCAAGCTACATCTCCGTGTTCAAATCACCAGCCAACACAGAAAAGGCTAGGGGCAACAGCATGTGCCTATTGTGAATGAAAACTCCTTGAGAGTGTGTGGGGTGCTGTGGGGCAATGGTTCTACCTGTAAAGATTTGTCTCTTGTACTTGTTTAATAAAATGATGATTGGCCAGTAGCCAGGCAGGAAGTAGAGGCAGGGCAATGAGAACAGGAGAATTCTGGGAAGAGGAGAGATTCAGTCTGCGGTCGTCACCCAGATGCCCAAGGAAGCAAGATGAGAATGCCTTGCTGAACACGTGGCTAACACAGACAAGAATTATGAGCTAATATAAGATGTAAGAAAGAGTTAATAAGAAGCCTGAGCTAATAGGCCAACCAGTTCATGATTAATGTAAACCTCTGTGTGCTTCTTTGGGACTGAATGGCTGTGGGACCAGAGGGGACAGAAACCTCTGTCAACATTGGGGGTGGGGGTAGGGGGACAGCTGCATCTGGCTGTGAGTAAAAACTCCTGAAAGAGATCCATGTCTACAGGAACTGACTGATTAGTTTCAGTACTGTAGATAGTTGCAGGTACCGAGGACAATTACCTTATTTTGGGCTAAGTTCTGACCCTTCAGAACAGCCACCCACCCGCACCCATCTCCCACGTTAGAAACAGATAAAAGCCTTTTGAGAATCTATTAGCTTAGCAATCATTAGCTTCTATCAATGCAAAAGCTAAGAATGCCATCAGATAACACAGAGCCTATGGAAAAGCCTCCCCCATCTCGATGTGCCTGCCTTTCTGATGGACCCACCAATCCCTATCTCGATGTGCCTGCCTCTCTGATGGACCCACCAATCCCCATCTCGATGTACCCGCCTCTCTGATGGACCCACCAATCCCCATCTCGATGTGCCTGCCTCTCTGATGGACCCACCAATGTATTTTAAACTTGCATTGGTCCATGATGTTCTCTGTTATGTAAAACTATAAACTTTGAAAAATCACTTCAGTGTTGGAATACAGAATTTTGGGTAGCCCAGCCATACACACTTTAGGATAAACTATCTTTTTTTGTTGTTGTTGTTCCAAGACTGGGGTTTCTCTGTTTAACTGTCCTGGCTGTCCTGGAACTCACTTTGCAGACCAGGCTGACATCTAACTCATTGAGATCTACCTGCCTCTGCCTCCTAAGTGCTGGGATTAAAGGTGTGTACCACTACTTCCTGGCAGAATAAACTATCTTTTATTCATTTGAGATAAGAATTATTTCTTTTTTAAAAAAAGATTTACTTATTTATTATGTATATTTTGCCTGCATATATGCCTGCACGCCAGAAGTGGGTGCCAGATCTCATTACAGATGGTTGTGAGCCATCATATGGTTTCTGGGAATTGAACTCAGGTCCTCTGGAAGAGCAGGGAGTGCTTTTAACCACTGAGATATCTCTCCAGCCTGAGAATTATTTCTTTCATGGCCAGCTTTCACCGCCCAAAGTGGGGCTCCAGGCAATCCTGCTTTTCTAATCTAAATAGAGGAACCAACCAGATCAGTTCCAGAGAGCAACCCAGGGGTCTCTTGTTGCCCACCATCTTGTGTTACCTTCTTAAGTGGAAATTAGTGAGTTCTTCCTCTGGACTTCCCCAATCTCGTTTTTAAATTCTGAATGAAGTTTAGGATCCCTCTTAGATACTTCTTGGTTCATTTTCAAAATGTTTTGCTTTAAGATACCCATTTTCACTTGCTTAAAAAACATTTTGTTTGCTAGGTGGTGGTGGCACACGCCTTTAATCTCAGCACTTCTTTGGGAGGCAGAGACAGGTTGATCTCTATGAGTTCGAGGCCATCCTTGTCTACAAAGCTAGTTCCAGGATAGTTAGGGCTGTTACACAGAGAAACCCTGCCTCAAAAACCCAAAAAGAAAAAAGAAACTATTTTGGTCTAGACATTCAGATTTGGAGGCTTGCTTTCAGGTCTCTGAAGACATTTTACATTCTAGCTGTGTAGCTTGTTTTCAGTATTTTGTTGACTTTTAGAACTTTAAAGGTGTTTTGCTTTCATTGGGTTTGTCTTGATTTTTGTGGCCTTTGAATTTTTTTTGCCTTTTCCTCCTGTTATTCCTCCTCAAATCCATACTTTTTCATTTTTCTGATGTTTCTCCTGTGACCTTGGCAAGCCTTTAGCTT
This sequence comes from Bramus lutescens, assembly GCA_001685075.1. Lineage (NCBI taxonomy): Eukaryota > Metazoa > Chordata > Mammalia > Rodentia > Cricetidae > Bramus > Bramus lutescens. The sequence continues at coordinate 258,049 of LOEQ01002771.1, forward strand.
GGGAATCTTTCCACAGTGAACTCCCAGGATACAAAGAACTAAATGAAATAAATCCAGATGATTTTGCCTGTTGAAAAAGGCATCCCATCAAAGACTCTTTCCTCATCCTCCTTGGAAAGAACCTTATCTGGTACCTTTAACGACCTTCTGCACTGCAAAACCTCAGGGAGCAGATGTTGGGTTCATTTTTTCCTACATCAAACATGTCCCAACTTCGGACACACCCATGTGGGCTTCAGAAGGACTGGGTGATGCTCACCTTTCCCACCTCCTCAATCAAGAGCTGTAAGTAAGTGACCTTAAACCCTAACTCGTTTGTGTAAACAGAGACTGCACATTGGTTTCCCAGCTGCCCAGACCCAAATAGTCACACAGAAACTATATTAATTACAATACTGTTTGGCCAATAGCTTAGGCATATTTCTAGCTAGCTCTTACATCTTAAATTAACCCATTTCTATTAATTTATGTATCACCATGAGGTTGTGGCCTACAGGTAAGGTAAGGTTTCGGCATCTCTTTCCTTTGGCAGCTACATGGCATCTCCCTGACTCTGCCCACTCTCTCTCTTTATCTCTGTTCGGATTTCCCACCTGGTTTTACTCTGCTAAACCATTGGCCAAAACAGCTTTATTCATCAACAAATAAAAGCAACATATATACAGAAAACATCCCACATTATCTCCACTTTTCTATTTAAATAAAAAGGAAGGTTTTAACTTTGTCATAGTAAAATCACATATAACAAAACAGGTATCAAGCAAGAATTACAGTTCAATATTCCTTTATGAGTCTAAAGTTTCATATCTAATTTATCTCTTGTCATAACTAAAGAAAACTATAAGTATCTAGTCTTTAACTCCATCAAAGATCCCAGAAGGATATAATATTACCTAAGTAAACAGAAGTGCATTGTAAACAACTTCCAGAACTTTAGAATTGATGGTGACGTCTCATTGCCTGGACAGTCACCCAGAGTCCTTCTGTAACATTTGGGTATCCATCTTCAGCCTACAGGCCCATAATATCTGCAGACTTTTCCATGAAACAGGAAGTTGGAAACATTGTTTTGCCTCTATTAGCAGTTTGTCAGTCGCTTTCTTTTGAGTTCTGCTGAATGTCTGGCAGACTCTTTCATGAAGCAGAAACCCTGAAGGACTTTTTCAACTTCTTTAGTCAAGTTCAGCAGTCATTTTTCTGTGGGTCCTGTATGTCCACCCTCAATGACATACTTCCTCTAACAGGGCCACACCTATTCCAAAAAGGCCACACCTCTTAATCCTTCTCAAGTAGAGCCACTCACTCCCCAGTGACCACACACTTAAATGGCCTATGAGGGCCATTCCTTTTCAAACCACCACAAGCCCTGTATCTTAACTCAACAAGGACTGTGGATAATGTTAATCCAGACGGAATCTGTGGAACTGTGAAGCAATGGCCAATACTTCATGAGACATTGTGCAGTAAAGGCCCATGTTCCCTGACTAAATGGATCCCTAAAGTCATACAGTGTAGTTAGCTGGAATTGGAAAAATACGAAACAACACCCATAATCTGCCAATGAGAAGCAGATGGACTTTCCTCCTCTCTGACTGTGGAATAGGAAATAGCATTCAGTGATTCCCACAAAACCTGTGGAATCCCAAGTTCTCATGTGTCTGACCGCTTGTTTGTACTCCATCATGAATAATATTTGGTACATGGAAAAGGGTAGATTCTGCTGGGAAGCAACTCAAAATGATACTGTGCTGTTGTCTGATTTTTTCCCTATATTGTAACTGCCCATTTACTTCCCCAAACTGGGACTTGGTACAACACCAAGTAAGTCAGATCAAGCTATTGTCTACAAATAAGAACCACAGGACCTTAGATCCTGAAGATGGATCTTTTTTAGAATTAGAGCTAGCTACTCTACAGGAAGTGATTGCCTTGGAACCAAACTGGCCAGAGGAAAGAGTAGAGTTGAAGGATAATGAACTGTCTCAAATGCTCCAGATAGCAAATGAAACGTCCCACAAAGCACAAATGACGGTAGACATGGGGGTGAGGCAGGGCACATCAGTTTAGTAAAGGAATATGACGACATGTACAGAAGAGTTTTGGTTGACTAATGCCCTGCTTCCCTCATCTACAACTTCCATGGGAATAGTCGGGACTGCATTCTTGATTAGTTTACTTTTAGATACTATAATCCTATTATATGTCATATGTAAATATTATATGAGAGACACAGAGTGTTTTAAAAGAAGTCAGATCCAGATCATAATGGGTAGTAGTTTTGATATAATCCAGGAACTTCTTTCTTAATGCCCTTTACCAGCTAATCTTCTCTCCTGAAGACTGCTGTCCTGCCCACTATTCCGCCCACTATTCTGCACCAGATCCTAGGCAGGAGCCTCCCAGCAATGAGGAGCTTATAATATTTAATATATGGCTTCTTCGTGCACGAAATGGAATGGCTGGCCAAATGGATACTGTGAATAAAAATCCCCCCCCCCAAAAAAAAACCTACATCTGGCTGTGAGAGAAAACTCCTGAAAGGAATCCATGCCTACAGGGACAAGTTGGCTGACTAAAATTTCAGTACTGTGGAGGGATGGAATGCAGCAGACTAATTACCTTATTCTGGGCTAAGCTCTGACCCTCCAGAATAGCCATTCGTTGTCACCCTCTGCAACAGAAATAACATCTCATGGCAATAGATAAAGCCCCTTTGGAGTCTATTGGCTTAGCAGACCACTAGTTTCTACCAATCTGGAAGCCAAGAACGCCATCAGATAGCACCTTGAGTCTAGAGAAGAGCCTCCCCCACCTCAATGCATCTGCCTCTCTGATGGACTCATCAGTGTATTTTAAACTTGCCTTGCTTCATGACTTTCTTTGTTCTGTAAGTATAAAAACCCATGAAAGTGCTTCAATGTTAGATAGAGCACAGAATTTTGGAGCAACCTGAGTCTGTGTTGCTGGGCCATGGTCACCCATATATACTCTAGAGTAAACTGTATCTTTTATTCCTTTGAGGTGAGACCAATGTCCTTCATTCCAACTGTAATCCCAGTGCTGGGGTGGGGGTGGGAGGTGTGGAGACAGGGGGATCCTTGAGGCTTGCTAGCCGGTTGGTCTAGTCGAATCAGCAACCTTCAGGTACAGTGAGAGACCCTGACTCAGGAGTGATTGAGAAGGGTGCACCGGATGTTGACATCTGGCCTCCACCCTGCACACACATGCACATACATGCACAGGTACCTGCACACACAGAAATGCGTACAAAGAGACACACTGAAGAAAGACAGGTACTCCCACCAGAGAACACCGAAGGAAGAGGAAAGCTTCAGAGAGAGAGGACCAGGCCATCTTAATGTTTGCCCAGTGTTCAACAGCCAAGGAACTCCTACACTGTTTAGCATGGAGACATCAGGGAAAAGTCCCTTGCTACTTCTCTCCACAGAACCCCAAGAGACAGGAACCTCTTAACAGTGAGAAACCAAATGACAGAATGGATTTTGGTTCATCTCTTAGACTTCGGCTTATTCTGTCTTTGTTCTTACGTTCTCTATCCCTTCCCCCAATGGTTGTCTGAAGGATTCATCCTCTTTATTCTTGGTTAATGTCATTTCCTTATTACCATGCCAGCCTGTATTGGGGTTCTCTAAAGAAACAGAACCATAGCGTGTACATGAGTCCATAGGGGAGTTATTTGGGGAATTTGCCAAGAAGTCCTATAAACGTCTGTCTGCAGACTAGAGGTCATGGAATGCCAGTTGGGTGTCCAGTCCAGGTCTGAAGTTTGAAGTAAGAGGCTCTAGGGTGAATCCTGAAGTCCAAAGTCACTCGAGTCAGGGGCTCCGACATCTCAGGGCAGGAGAACATGGATGTCCTAACTAAAGGGAGAAAGAGAATTTGCCTTTCCTCCGCTCTTTTCTCGTATCCAAGCCCTTCTGGGAACTGCCAGTGTTTGCCCATTTTCTGATTCTATAACAAAATGGCCAAGACAGAGCCCTTTATCAAGACAAAAGGTTTTGTTCAGCTCACAGTTTTGGAGGGTTAAAGTCAGGGTAGCATGACATGGGTCTCCTAGATGGGTTCCTACCTTGATGGATGGAATCATGGAGTATGTGCCAGAGAGAGGGAGAGAGAGAGAGAGAGAGAGAGAGAGAGAGAGAGAGAGAGAGCTTACAACAGGCGGATGGGATACCAAAGAGAAGAATCCAGGGACCAGGCTCACTCCTTCATAGTGCATATCTTGAGAACTCGGGTCCAGCATCAATGTCATCACCTCTTTAAGATGCCACACTTGGAACTAAGCTTCCAGGATGTGGTTCTTTAGATCCAGGATCACCCTTCAGCTTTACCCAGAGAACAGCATGTACTCAGACACACACTAGCATCCTTAGTTTAGGCAAACTGACACCTAAGATTAACACACAGGTAGCCCTTGGGTGACCTACCATGGCCTTTATCAATTCATCATTCTTTCAAGGTAGCTTTGCTATTTTGCTTTTGGACCTAAGGTTTATTTAACTTTCTGTGTTTCATCCTGAATTCTAACCCCTTACCTGGACCTTAATGAGTCATTCATTCCTCATGAATTACTGAATTATGAACACTCTAAGCTAATGCTTCCCCAAGACCACCTGGCCGGCACAGGCTGTCTCCAAGCTGTGGTTTTCATCCACCAACCCTTATCTGCATTCCATGCACTAATACGGAGATAAGTATTTTGGGGTATTTCAAGGATTATTCAGCTTTTTAGAAATTCCGTCACATTCCTTTAAACTTCAGGGGGAAAAAAACCACTACATTTTGTTTGCCCTCGTTGTTTCCGAGGCTTTGAATTTGGTGTTGAAAGCGATGAATGAAAAACACAGACGATAAAATATGTGAAGAATAAGCGCTATGCTGTCTGTATTGAGGATAATTTTCAGGAAAGCAAGCCTTTGAGAGTCTTTCCATTAGAGCTGAGAAGAGGAGCATTCATTAGCGAAACATCACCTACCTCCAGGAGACAGCACCGCCTGGAAGTCCGAGCGTGTCCCTCTGGTTCCCTCATTTTCTGTCTCTATTGAAAGGCGGTTGTTTTCCTCAAACTTCCGGTCCTTTCCTGTCATTTCACCCTCTGCTTCTTTAATTGAAGTCATAAGCCTACAGATCTTGGTGTCCTCTAAACTAATAGCTTGACGTCTGCATCTCCACTACGTGAACCTGCAATCTTCCGCTCTCACCACTTGCTCTGAGGGACCTCACTCGGCTGTAGTTTTAATTGGTCCCTTTCCACTGGATTCTGCTCGTGATTTTTTTTCCTCTTTCAACCAAGCAAAAGCAAGCAAGCAAAACAACAAAGAAGCCCCGCTCTAATTTACTTTCCCTGTGAAAACCAATCCCTCCCTCTCTCTCCTTAAGCACCCAGGCAGTAGAAGATGCTTGGTGTTATGGTTTTTGTTTGTTTATGGATTTCTTTTTTGCATGTTGCTCCTCCCACTCCCAGCACACCTATGCAGTTCCCAGCAGGACCGAGGGCCCTCCGCATTGCTCCTTGTTCTTTTCATCTGGCACTAAACCACACTTAGCACAAGAACAATCTGCCTTCCTACTTGAACCTTGTCCTGTGGCTATGGTACGCCAGCACCCCCTAAGGCTCAGTCTTAAATTCTGACCCGGCCATGAATCCATCCATCTCTGTTAATCTAAGCTCTGCCGATTGCTTTGTGGTAATGACTTCCAGTTAGTCACTATCCCAAGCTTCTAGTCTCAACTCTAGATCTTGTTTACATCTCTTGTCTGCTTGTGTGTGTGTGTGTATTTCAATTATATATATTTTAACTGAAAATATCTTTTCATACAATATATTCTTTCTGATCAGTTTCTCCTCTCTCGTCTCTTACCAGATCCTCCCCACCTCCCCACTTTCCAACTCCACACCTTCATTTTCTCTCTCTTTATAAAACAAGCAAATTAAAGAGAAAAAAGAAGAAGAAAACAAAACAGACAGGAGAAAAGATACACACAGACACAGATATAGAGACAGACACACACAAGACCCATAAGAACACAAAACCAGAGACCAAAATATATAAGCAAAAGACAAACAAGGTTAAAAAAAAAAGCCCAAAGCATTATGAAACAAACAAATAAACAAATCTCCTAAAATACCACTGAGTTCATTTTGTGTTGCTGTTTACAGCTAGGCATGGAGCCTGCCCTAAAGGGTGGTTTGTATACTGAGGAAGACTCACTTGGAGGAAACTCATTTTTTGTTTGTGAGCAGCTGATACTTGACGACAGCTTCTGGGTCAGGGGTGGGGGCTCGTGTCCTCCTCTCTCAGCATTGGGACCCCGTCTGATGTGGACCTGGGCAGGCCCTCTGTGTGCTACCACAGTCTCTGTGAGTTCATGTGTACATCAGCCCTGTTGTGTCGGGAGGACACCGTCTCCATGGTGCTTGCTGTTCATCCCCGCTGACTCTAACAATCTTCCTGCCACCTTGTCTGCCTAGATCCCTGAGCCTTGAGGGGAAGGGTTGGATGGAGATGTCCCATTCAGGACGGAGTGTTCCAAGTCTCTCGCTCTCTGCACCCTGTCCAGCTCTAGGTCTCTGTGTTCGTTTCCGTCTACTGCAAGGCAAGGGGAATTTTCTCTGGTGGTGGCTGAGCAAGACACTGACGTGTGGGTGAAGAGCTTGGGTTCCCCAAAATTGCCTCACACTCAACACGTCTAAGGCTGGATTTGTTGTCTTTGTGCTTGAAGCTGGGCCTCTCCTGGCTCCTTTTGTTAGAGAAGGGAACTGCCATGCAGGTGTGCAAGAAGTTTCCCGGATGCTGTCTCCAACTACAGCTTTTTTTCACCTTCCAAATTCAGCAGGACAGAATTTTGCTGATTTAAACCCCTAACAGGTCTTGAAACTTCTTCTGCTGTCACGTGCTAGGTTAAGCAATTTCTAAGGATCTTCAGGGAAAGCAGGTCACACTCAGGGATGATTTCTCCCCTGTCTCCCTTCAGGTTTAAATAGTAAAATCCAGTGGGCCTGAATTTTCAAAGGCTCCAACCAAGAGCCACTGGATAACAATGAGGCAATCACCTAATAAGTTCATATAAATGGAAATTTATGATGACGCTATTTACATTTTTACAAAATTTATTGATTTTTATTTCAATTACATTCTGAATGAGACATTACTAAAACTTAATGTATAATTGGCAGCAATTACTTAATGGAAAATATGCCTGGTTAAAGATTTAAACCGACTGAAAATAGCCCCCTGAACTGATTATTGTAAAAGGTATACATCAGTAAACAAAAATTGACTACACAATCCTATTTTACATAAAGTCAATTTACAGATAAGAGAAAAGTAAGCAAGTATGATGTGAAAATATTTCAAATATAAACCAAATACAAATCAGGTTCAAATGAGAAAAATAAATATGTATCTTCAAAGATTCCTCATTGGGCAACACAATTTCCATACACAAACTATGCCCTTCATCAAACGGGCATTGCCTGTCCAAAGTGGTTTCTGCAAAGAGGCCATGCAACATAATGTGCAGAAGCACTTTTAACACAGAAAAGAAAACCAAAAACCAAAACAAAACCCCCAAATCCCTCTCCCTCTCAGCCCTGCAGACTGGGCTCTTCACTATTGCAGCCAATAGCTGCTTGCAAGTAACCATGACAACAGGCTCTGCACCAGTTAGCAGCGAGTCTTAGAAAACTGGTATAGTTCAAGGTCAAACACTGCACTTGTTTAAAAGAGAAAAAAAAGGCACCTCATCCTGCTCTTCTGTACAAACAAGTCATGAACTAATCAGCCAGAATTTGAGGCTCTCTCAGTTTTGAAATGAGGGCCCCACATTAGTGGGGCCACCATGATTTCCTGTTCCTGGGCTTTCTACTTAAATCCACTTGGACCTCCAGCTACTGAAGATGCTTAGCTGTTGCTGGAGCAGGATTAGGTGGCCAAGAAATAGTTCCTCTTAGTCTGTCCATCCTTGTGGTGTCTGGTGACTGCCGTTACAGGCCTCAACATGTCCAGAGCCAGAACAGAAATCATATTCTCTTTTCTAGAATTTGTCGAGCATTTTTATGAGTGTGATATATTTCTTTTATTTTAGTTATGCCTCTGTTTTATTTAGCTCATTGGTTTGGAGTTTATGGCATGTGTCAAGGGTTCTCAGACTCTAGTCCAGGAGCCAAATGTAGTTTGCTACCTGCTTTTACTTAGTACGACATCTTGCTTGCCTTTGCACCATAAGATGGAGCTGAGTCATGGTGGCTAAGATTACATCCTGCAGAGCTTAGAATACTCACTTCTCCATACTTTACAGGAGAAGTTTCTTCACTCCATATAAAAATTTTAACTTACAATCCATCTCCCTCACGTTATGATTCTTCCCCCACACCCACTTGAGACACAGCAGTATAGGGCTGGGGAGATGGCTTGGTGGTTAAGGGTGTGTTCTGTTCTTTGCATTCCCAGGACCCAAGCTGGGATGCTCAACTTCATAGCCACACATTCACATACATAACTCACAAAAGAGTCCTTAAAGATAGTCACTGTTTTGTTTAAAGAGAATGCTCCTTCTTTGAAGCAAAGTTTCATTATGTATCCTAGGCTGGCCTTGAACTTGTGAACATCTTGCTTCATTCAGCCTCTGGAAAACTGAGATTAAAGGTATGCACACCACCACCCCTGGCTTTTTAATTTTATGTGTATGAGTGTTTTGCCTTCATGCACCACGTGTGTGCCTGCTGTCCTCAGAGGTCACAAGAGAGCGTGGAATACCCTGGAATTGGAGTTCATAAACAAATAAAAATTATTTATGAACTCCGCAAGCCAGCATGTGCTGAAAACTGAACGCTGGCCCTCTCTCTGCAAGAGCAAAAAGTACTCCTAACCTGCTGAGTCATCTTTCCAGGACGATGCTTGGCTTTTTAAAAGACATAGCTGTAAATATAGTTTTATATATTTAAGGTGTTTTGTGATAAAAATGCAAAACAAAACATCTTAAAATTGCATTCCTTGCATTATTGTCACTTCTGATATTCCCTATTTCAGACTTTAAAGTTAGACTTCCTCCTCGGGGATTTCTCCTCCTTTCGTATTTGCTTGTTCTCTGTTTTCTGAGGGAAGGCTCATGTAGCCCAAGTTGGCCTCTGATTCTTTATGGAGGATGAGGATGACCTTGAACTTCTGATCCTCCTGAATTCGCCTCCTGAGAGCTGGGATTCTAGGCGTGTACCACCGTGCCGGGATCAGAACCAGGGCTTTGCGCCCGTCAGGCCGGCACTTTCCCAGCCATGTGCTGCCTAGTCCTCCTTTTCCATTTCCTGTGGTGCGAATCTAGTGGTGACAGGTTTGATCAGCCTTTCCATGTCTGAACGCCTTCATCTTGACTGTGCTTTTTTTTTTTTTTTGTCTAGTTTTTTGAGACAGAGTTTCTTTGTGTAGCTTTGGAGCCTGCCCTGGAACTCCCTCTGTAGACCAGGCTGGCCTCGAACTCACAGAGATCCGCCTGCCTCTGCGTTCCAAGTGCTGGGATAAAAGTGCAACATCAGACAAAATTTAGGAGGTATCTAATATCCAATTAAAAAAATCACTAGATGGGGTGGGGAAATAATAATCTATAATGAATAGAAGTGTCAATAAACATAAGCAGCCCCACAAATGAGAGAGACGCTAGTAAACAGGGACATTTAGAAAATACAGTGATTATTATATGTTCAAGATCCAAAAAAAAAAAATAAAGCATGTTGTAATGGTATTTCATTTGTATTTTAATAGATAAAGCTTGCCTGAAGATCAGAGAGTAAAACAGCCCCACTGGTCAGCCTTACAGACCAGGCGGTGGTGACACACATCTTTAATCCCAGTAGCCACACTAGTTTGCCATAGAAACTGGGCAGTAGTGGTGCACACCTTTAATCCCAGCCCTAGAGAGGAATATAAGACAGGAGGAGACAGCCCTCACACTCAGTCAGGATTGCCGTTTCAGTCTGAGGACTTCTTAGAGGTATTAGCTCTCTACTGGCTTGCCTGTTTTGCTTTTCTGATGTTTAGGTTGAACCCCAATATCTGTCTCTTTTTATTATTATTTATGCTACAGCATGTGCCAGAAGGTAAATAACAGCATGATCATATTTTTAAATGACATAGGAAATAAAAAGGTTCGTATGTCATGCATGATTGCACACACCAATCATTTCACCTGGCCAGTAGGCTGAAGCAGGGTCATTAAGTCTAGGGGTTCAGGACTAGCCTGGACAGTAGAGGAAAAAGCACAGAAGAAAGGGTTAGCAGATGAGATATAGCAAAGTAATTACCTCAAGTAACAGAGGGGGTGGGAGGGAAGACTGACCAAGGAGCCCCTCCATATGAATTGTGGGGTGACTTCAGTCACTCAGGACCACGTGACTGTGGAACTGGGGTTTGCTGAAGAGGAATCAAGGGCCCTAAAAATGTTTAGGTAAGATCCTGCAGAGCCTGACGTGAAACTGTCCATCTCTAATGCTAAGAAGCTTGACACAGTCCAATCACAAGAAATGAGAAGGAAGCTACCGTGATGGACACCAGGAGCAAATTGTGGAAAAACAAGAAGAGAAGCAAAGCAAGGAAGAGGGCTCAGCAGGTAAAGGGGCTTGCAACCAAATCTGGTGATCAGAGTTCAATCCCCTGGACCATAAGATGAAAGGAGAGAACCAAGTCCTTCAAGTTGTCCTCTGACCTCCACAGGCACACCATGATTTGCACACACACACACACACACACACACACACACACACACATACGGCAAGATATTTTTAAAAACAAACACAAAACCAAAATCTCAACAAAGCCCAACATAATCAGGCTGTCAACTCTTCCCAAGTCACTAAGTGGCAATCCTAGGAGCAGCATTCATTACCTAACTTTCTAATTATTATTATCTAATCTTTCAAACATTCGCAACACTAAAGAAGATAGTTTAATGTGTTCATGTAGCCATCTGCAATTTCAACATTTGTCAAAATTTCCACAATTTTATGCTGTGTGTTTTCCCAATATGATTCTTTTCCCTTTAAGCATCTTGAAGCAATCATAGACATATATCTTATAAATACTTCAGTGTACATGTCTTAATGATAGTTAGCAAAGACTTAATGTAATACTCCGCCATTCATCAGTTAAGATTAGTAACTGTTCTTGAACACCATCTAATGTTGAGACTGTGTGAATTGCCTGACTTTAATTCTTCTCTTCCTCCCTCTCTTTCATTCCTGAGTTCTTGGGGTTGAAAACAAGACTCTGCATATAGTAAATAAGAACCCTGTCTCCAAGGTTCTCCTGCCCCTTTGGCAGATGATCTGTGACAATCCACACCCACATAATTATCATGGTTTATGTTAGATCACGGCACCCCTTAAATCTTTTCCACATTTACAATACCTTAAGGACCGTGGTTCTGTTATCTATAAACTATCTTCTAAGTCTGCATTTGTTGTTGTTGTTGTTTTGAGACAGGGTTTCTCTGTAGCTTTGGAGTCTTTCCTGGAACTCGCTCTGTAGACCAGGTTGGCCTTGAACTCACAGAGAGCCACCTGCCTCTGCCTCCCAAGTGCTGGGATTAAGGGTATGTGCCACCGCTGCCTGGCTACAGTCTGCATTTTTTGATCTTCCTTTGTGTTATCATTTCAGATGTGGATCAAACTCTTAGATGGCTCTCTAAACTGACAGTTGGTCCTAGAAGAGTCCAACTCAGGTTCAAGTTTGAAAATTTGGATTTTATGTGTGTCGGTGTTTTGCCTGCATGTACATCTGTGTACCATGTCCACATCTGATACCCATGAAGGGCAGAAGAGGGCACCAGAACCCCTGGAACTGCAGTTCCAGGAGGTTGTGCGCCTTCAGGTGGGTGCTGTCTATTGAATCCAGGTCCTCTGGAAAAAGCAGCAAGTGCTTTTATCTTTTGAGTCACTGCTCTCCACCTGCTCCCAGTCCAGTTTTCCAGGCAAGAACAATTGATATAAGGTACTAGGTCCTTTTTCAGGCATTAAATTACTAATGACTTATTGTCTCACTCTTAGAAAGGTTCAGACTGCGTAGTACGTGCCAGACATATCAGACTGACATCCTCTATTAATCTATTAATGTCCTCATCAGCATTTTATCTAATGGTCTAGACATCCTTCAAAGAAGGTCAGTCTTATTAAGATTGGTTATTGGGAATAGGATTTTTAGGGATGAAACTGGCTGAAGTGTTATGAGGGTGGTTGTAAGAATATTCTTGGCTCAGGCTGAGGCAGCATCTCTTTCTCTGTTCTCCATGCCTGACTCATAGCAGAAATTTATTGGCCTGTTGGAGAGATAGCAGCATTATTCTAATGTATGTTTTCAGTGCAGGAGTCATGCACAGCCATATGAGATGTTAGAATTTTAATACTGGAAATTAAGCCCAATTGGGGATGATGTGTGTGTGTGTGTGTGTGTGTATGTATGTGCGTATGTGTGTATGTATGTGTGTGTATGTATGTGTATATGTGTATGTGTATATGTATGTGTATGTATGTGTGTATGTATGTGTGTGTATGTGTATATGTATGTGTATGTATGTATGTGTGTATGTATGTATGTGTGTGTATGTGTGTGTGTTTAGATAAATTCATCTCTGAAAAGTCTTTTTGTTTGCAGTCATTCCTCTCTTCTAAAAGTTCAGCATCTTCTGTTGATTAAATCATGTTTATTGTTCTTGGTCAGCAGCCAGCACAAAGCTGGCAGGTTTATTTTAGTGGTCTGTGAAAGGAAAAAAAAAAGTCTCAGATAACAGGCCAAGATGATTCTCAACTAGGAACATATGAGACTCACACAGTGGCATGAGCTTTTAATACTTTTTTTTTTGAAGGAGGGTATGAGTTATGAAAAGAACAGATTGAGAAATACTGGTCTGAAAGACAATGAAACCCGTACGAGGAACATAAATCTATCAGGCGACAGCCAGAACTAGACATGTCTTCCTCTGTTTCCCCTGTAATGGCCCAGTGAAAGAAGACAGTTACATGAGATATCACTTCACACCCACAAAGATGGCTGTAACAAAAAAGATTAACAAGTGTAGGGACTGGTGTGGAGACACTGGTCCCTCATCTATGGTTGATGGGGACATAAAATGGAGCAGTCTACTTGAACAGTAGCCTGGCAGTTCCTCAGACACAAGCCTAGAACCGTCATGTGATGCAACAAGCCCATGTCTAGACAATACCCAAAGGAACTGAAAACTTATGCACAAAACTCGTAGCATGGTCATATTGTAAGTTGGTGATATGCCTCCATGGTAAAGTGTTTACCTAGCATGTGTGAAGCTATGGATGCAATCCCCAGCACATGAAAGGAAAGAAAACAGGTGAAATATTATAACCATGTGCCATTGACTAGCTAAGACATTAAACAATTTGAGTCCATTTACTATTTATAGACGATACTACATCATGGATGGACCTTGAGGATAGTATGCTTAATAAAAGAAACTAACCCACCCCCAATTGCATGTTGTATTATTACTCTTACATGCAATGTCCAGAATAATTAAATCCATACAGACACAAAGGAACTGGTGGCCTGTAGCGTCTGAGGGGCCAGCATTGTACGGAGGAAGATGGATGAACTGCTCTGCTGTGAAATTTCTTTGGGATGATGAGGTGTTCTAAAATGATTCCACGATGGCTGTACAACTCTATGCATATAATAAGTCACTGGATTAAACACTCTAAATGGGCAAATTGCTGGGTGAAATATGTCTTGATAAAGCTGTTATTAAAAAATAAAATTGAGCTTCTTTTCCTTCTCTTTCTTTTGGCCAATCCCAGGAAATTGAGCTTCTTTTCCTTCGGCCAATCCCAGGGCCTCATCAGGCAAATGCTGTACCACTGACTTCATCCCTACCCTGGAACTGATATTTTTAGCCATCTGTTTTTTCTAAAAATTTCCTTCCTAATTGTTATCTTCTGTCTTTATTAAATTCTTTTTTGCATTTATTTTTGTATGTATCCTAAGCTTGCCTGTTGAGGTCAGAGACAACAACTTGCCCAAAATCAGTTCTCTCCTTCTACCATGTGAGTACCAAGAATCAAACCTGTATCATCAGGCTTGTAGTAAGTAGCCTACTCACTGAGCCATCTCACTGACCTCTTCTTCCTCTGTTTTTACATTTTTAACTAAATTAACAAGGTTATTATGTTACCAACTATGAAAGATAAACCTACCAGTGTAACTGGCATCAAGAACTCCACTGAAGCAAATTAGATTAAAAGGCTGTATAATGAATACAGACCTAGAACCACCATATCAGATCAAGCTGTTTCCTAAGAGCGGGGAGCTTAATATTTCCCAGGGCGTATTTAGACTAGTAAGTTATATGTTTATTTTACAGCTAGTTTTTTTAAAAGAAAGAATGAGAGCTTTGGATATGAAAAGACAGACAGAGAGGAGCTAGGTTTGTTTAAAATCTTGGCATTTCTGGCACAAATTAGACAGGAAAACAATCTCCTAAGATAAGCAGAACGGAAAGAACATGAATCTGTGACTAGCTCTGTTCGATTTGAGTGACAGTCTATGAGAGAGCATCCCACCTGTCTTAGTAACCGAGGCTAGTGATGGGTGGTGCAAGACTATGATGTTTTAAACATGGAAAGGTACAATTCGAAATGCTATACCTTGAATTCAAAGTACAAAGAGATCCCGGGACACTGTTTCAAATACCACAAGGCTCAGAGGGAAGAATAAACAGACCCAAGCTTCTGGTGGGGCCTTTGCTGGTGTTTAGGCTAAGCTGGTTACGCAGGTTGCTATGAGTGTGGTGTGATCCAGAAGTGCAGTTGTTGGACTATTGGTCCTCAATAAAGTAGTCTTAGGAGATGGTGCATTTCTGGAATTATGAACCTTCAGAATTGTGGGCAGGTAAACCTCTTTTCTGTATGAAGTACTCAATCTCCAGGCATTTTGTCATAGCAACAGAAAGCCAAATATTCTAGGACAACATCAAGGAGGTTAAGCAGCATGAGGGAATACAGATCATGCCATAGAGGAAGCAAGGAAGATGTTGGCTCTTAATCTTTTACTTTTAATTAGATTCATTTTATTAGTAATTAATATTTCTAATTTATTTAAATTAGATTAATATAATTAGATTAATCTTATATCTAAAAGGTTAAGTACAACTAAATTTAAGGCAAATTCATACATGATCTTGAATGGTTTAGAACATATAAAGCTCATACTCTGTTGAGCTGTGCTTAGGAGGGAAGGTTTCCCCTGAAGTGAAGACATCTGGAATACAGTTGGACTCATAGGTATCTTGAAAGCCATGGCAGCCACTGCGATTTTCCATAAGAGGTTTGTAAGAAAAGAACAACACAAAGAGTCATGTAGACATTCGTGGAGAGCTGGGGCTCGGGATCAGTGCAGAGCACTTAGCCAAGCATGAATAAGGTCCTTGGTTCAGCTCCCAGCTTCGCCAGGAAAATAAATGAGGAAACTGTTGCCTTCAGCTTGCTTTGACACTGGGCTCGTCCTGGGACCATGGCTCAGTCAGCAGAGCGCTTGCAGCTGTACAAGCATGAGAGTCTGAGCCTGTATCCCTAGAATCATGTAAAAAGTGAGGTATAGTAGCACCAGCCTGTAACCCCAGAGCTAGGTAAGAGGGGCTGGGACAAGGGACCCCTGAAACTCATAGGCCAGCTAGCCTTGCTGAATTGATGCCTTATAGGTGCAGTGGGAGATACTGTCTCAAAAAATGAGGAGAGATCCATAGAGATAAACAATGCCAACTTCTGGTCTATCCACCTACATGATCACATACACCCCATGGAATAATAGTCTCAGTTTGCTGTCCTCTAAGGCTCCTCTCAAAAGATTATGATGCCAGGTTGCATGTTCACAAGCCAAGCCATGTAGTTTCATGTACTTGCTTTAAATGGTTAGGCAAAGTTAAGTTGAAGTAAAAAGTTGCACAGATTTATTATGGATTCAATAATAACGGTTTAAGAATTTTTAAAAAATAATTTATTTAACTTTATTTCATGTGCATTGGTGTGAAGGCGTCAGATACCCTGGGACTGGAGTTATAGATAGTTGTGAGCTGCCATGTGGGTGCTGGAACTGAACCCGGATCCTCTGAAAGAGGAGCCAGTGCTCTTAACCTCTGAGCCATGTCTCCAGCCCCCGTTTTAAGAATTTATTTAACAAATTATCCTTCAAATATCTCCCACTGTTCTGACTAAATGTGCCCTGGAGAACCTTTTCCCACACGTGGGCAAACTGGTCCCAGACCACATTAAACTGCTTACAAAAGGGCTCTGTGTCATCACACAAGGGTTTTATGTCATCACAGAAGGGCTCTATGTCATCACAGAAGGACTCTATGCTGTCACAGAAGGTCTCTATGTCATCACAGAAGGTCTCTATGTCATCACAGAAGGACTCTATGCTGTCACAGAAGGTCTCTATGTCATCACAGAATGTCTCTATGTCATCACAGAAGGGCTCTATGTCGTCACAGAAGGGCTCTATGTCATCACAGAAGGACTCTATGCTGTCACAGAAGGTCTCTATGTCATCACAGAAGGGCTCTATGTCATCACAGAAGGGTTCTATGTCATCACAGAAGGGCTCTATGTCATCACAGAAGGACTCTATGTCATCACAGAAGGGCTCTATGTTGTCACAGAAGGGCTCTATGTCGTCACAGAAGGGCTCTGTGTCATCACAGAAGGGCTCTATGTCATCACAGAAGGGTTCTGTGTCATCACAGAAGGACTCTATGTCGTCACAGAAGGGCTCTATGCCTTCACCAAAGGGCTCTATGACGTCACAGATGATGCCACTGACATTTAACACAATTCAGTTAATTCTCTTCAAAGACTGTGCCTGACACCCTCACAGTGTTGTGTGAGAACGCAGGGCTCAATTTGGTGGGTTTATCGGTTTACAGGCAGGTTAACCTTTGGTCCTGAGTCTCAGCTCTCCATCAATCAGCCTTTAACTCAGTGGTTCTCAGCCTTCCTAAGGCTGTGAAACTTTAATACAGTTCCTCATGCTGTGGTGCCCCTCAACCACAGCATTATGTCATTGCTCCTTCCTAACTGTAAGTTTGCTAATAGGAATGATCGCAACGTAAATATCTGCTATGCGACCCTTGAGAAAGGGTGCGTGGACCCGCAAAGGGGTAGTGACCGGCTGGTTGAAAACCACTTCTTTCACTGGGTTTGTGAGCTTGGACGTCCGGGAGCACATCGCGATGGCCGGGGGCTGACTTTCTTCACCACGGCCGCATCGTACCAGCTTTAGATTCTCACTGCAGGTTTGACACGATGTCAAAGAAGCAGAGCTCTCATGTTACACAGCCGGAGGGGCGCCAACAGCCAGGCTATTTATAATCCTGCCCTTTAAACTGTAGCGTTTGGTGCCTACCACAAGGCTTTAATCTGGAGCTAATGACCCAAGTGACCCAGTTGCTCAACCGCCATTCTAATTGTTAGCGTTACGTTCTAATTAGGAACGAGCCATTAACACTTTAAAATCTCAGAGCGAAAGTGTGGAGCTTTATGGGGATATGAGGTGTGTATATACTGTCCACCCTTTCAGAGTGCACATTCAAGTTTCTCTCACCCATTTGCCGGATGGTGCCACAGGCCTCCTGTCTTCAGGATCTGTTGTGTAAAGCCGCGCTGCATGTGGTCTGCTCTGACTTCACTTTGCAAGATTTTAATACTTATTCATGGTATACCACATGTCAAAAATTTCATTTCTTTTTATTGATAGATAACATTCCAATGTTTGAATCTGCTACTAGAAATTATCTATTTATCAGGCAGCAGATACCCTGCATATAAATTTTCTTTTTGTTCTTCTTCTTCTTTTGGTTTTTCAAGACAGGGTTTCTCTGTGGAACAGCCCCTAGCTGTCCTGGAATTCACTCTGTAGATCAGGCTGGCCTCAAACTCATAGAGATCCATCTGTCTCTGCCTCCCCAGTACTGGGGTTAAAGGCGTGCGCCACCACTACTGGGCCAGTATAAAAATTTTCTCTAAAAAATGAAAAGCCAGATGTAGTGGCCCATGCCACAACACCCAGCACTTGGGAAGCTGAGGTATTATGAGTTTGAAAACAGTAAAAAAGACCCTGATGCAAGCAAAAAATAAAAACACAAAATCATTTATAATCCCAGAATTTACACGGGCTTCTGTTTCTTATGTTATTCAATTGTTTTTAATTTTTACTTTACTTGTACTTTTGTGTGTGTGTGTGTGTGTGTGCATGACTGCAGTGCTCATGGAGGCCAGAAGAGGGAGTCAGATCCACTGGAGCTATAGTTAGAGGCTGCTGTGAGCTGTCTGACATGTACTGGGAGCAGAGTCTGGGTCTTTTGTAGGAGCAGTAAGTGTTCCCAGCTGCTGAGCCGTCATCTCTCCAGCTCCTCTTCAGTAGTTTAAGAATCCTAGTTGAAGTATAATTTCTCAGAAGTCTGGGTGTGACCTATGACATATAACATGAATTATAGAGCATGTAGTATTTGATTCTAGCGTCTCTGGATTAGTAGAGATTTTCCTCCGACATCTGCACATGTCACATCTGACAATCTTCTGGTGCTGCCTCTGCATTTGGATAGACATGCTAAAAGAGCCCATGCATGAGGCACCAGCTAAGTCAATGCAATGTTTAGCTGGTGGTGTTTCCACCAAGGAACCTAGATACAAGGACCTAGATAGCTAGAAACTTTCAGACACCCCAAACTGCGTCCACTCCTTATCCAAGCCTTCAAGTGACCACACAGCTCCTTCTATAGTGAGGACATATCTGCATGGATTCTCAGGATGCAGAGGGATGGAGGCCTAAACGGGACCCTCTCAAAAGGAATGACTCAATGTCTATACAGGACAGGCTGGGTCTCATTTTGAAAACAGAACAGAACCAGTTTTTGCAGAGTTGTGTAGTTTACCTGTCAAAAATCATTTCCACAAATGATGGTTTGTTGTTGCCTGAAGATTAGGACTTTAACATTCTGAAGCGGCTAAATAGCCACGGCAATACAGCAGCATCAGTTACTGTATGAAAGAAATGGCACCCTCAAAGCAGTTCCAGGCAGGTTGGAGTGATTTGAAAGAGTTCTGAATAAAGCATTGCAAGCTGGGTGTAGAGGCAAACAGGGGTGGAGATGGAAGGAAGGCAGTCACACTTAAACTCAGGCAGGCAACAAATGTCCTGGAAACACAGTGCTTTGTTCTGGTGCTGGCTCAGCTAATGGACACCGAGCTGTGACGTATGTTTACTGAACCGTAAATGCAGACGGTGTAACAACTGTTAGAGTATTGAGAGTTAAAACAGTGTCTACAAAGAGCCTAGAGCGCATCAGGATGCTGTAACTATAAGCCAAATCTGGAAGGGTTCCAGTTTGCTCTATGTCAAATGCTAGTGGAGAAATCTTTGTTTTATGAAACAATTCCCGGGGCTGAGGAGATGACGCAGTGAGTTCAGTGCTTGTCACACAAACGTGAAGGCCTGGTTTTGGATGCCTGGGAGCCACGTAAAAAGCCAGGCTTGGCGCACATCTAGAAACTCAGCACTGCAGGGTCCCAGGGGCTTGTGGGCGTGACGGCCTTGCCAGTCAGTGAGTCCCGGTTCAGAGAGAGACTTTCTCTCAGAGAGTAATGCTAAGAGTGATAGAGGAATATAGCCAGGGTCCTACTCTTCGACATCCTCATGAGCATGAGCAGGTGAGTGCACACACACACACCCCATTTCTGAGTCAACCACTGCAGCAGTTTTGAAAGTTTTTACACAGTGCAATCAGTGGCAAGATTCTCGGGTCTTGCTAGTTCACTTCAACATGACATCATTGGGCAGGAACAATATAGGTCAAACCCAGTAAGCAGTAGTAGGAGGTCAGAGGTAATCCTGCCACGCAGTAGATGTAACTTCTGAGGAAAATGGTTTTGCAAGTCTCTCGTCCTCAAAATTCGATATTTTAAAAGGTGAAAGATTTATACTATCTGAAGATAAAGCAGAGAATATACCTGAATGTCTTAAATGCATCACGAAATTAATGGACTTCTAGAAGACATGGTGGTTTATTGATGGAGATTTAGAATAGTGGCTGGAAAAAGGAGCTTAAGGCATCTGCCCATCATCCAACCAGCAAATGTGAAGGTCCTGTGTGCCTGAGTGCCTTATGTTTCCATTCAGGTCCAGGAATCACCTCTGTCTATTCTGCTCTCAAGGGCCATATTCCTCGCTGCATGAAGAAGAGATAGGCCAAGGCTCTCAAGAACCCAGACGTGTGGGGAACTAGTAGACCTTCTTATATCTCTGTAGTTCTCGGCTTCTGTCATAATTAGCTCCAGCTGTCAACTGAGACAAGTCACCTGGGAAGACAAAGGCTCGGCGAAAGGAGTGTCTTGCTCAGATGGGCCTGTGGACAAGTTGCTTTCAGGCAGTGTTTGGGTTTTGTTGTTATTTTGGTTTGGTTTTTCAAGACAGGGTTTCTCTCTGTAGCCCTGGCTGTCCTGGAACTCACTCTGTAGACCAGACTGGCCTTTAAACACACAGAAACCCACCTGCCTCTGCCTCCCAAGTGCTTGGATTAAAGAGGTGCACACCACCCCTAGCTTTGGTCCGTGTTCTTAATCACAGCAACAAGAATGCAAACTAGGCCAAATGACATCTGTTTATTGCTGATTCCATCATTATCCATGGTGCTGTTTTAGCCTTGGCTGCCTGTGAAGTCCAGGGCTGGTCACCGAGGTCACTAACCTCCAGGTCTTATTGATGATGACTATCTTAGACTGTTTTCTGTTCTCTAGCACAATGTCTAAGTATAATGTATAAAGAAAAGGTTACGTACCCACTGTTAGGGTAGTCCTAAGCACAGTGCTGCTAGGCTCTGGGGAGGTCCTCACAGCGAGTGATGTCACAATGGCAGGAGTGTATATGGAAGACTTGTAAAATTCAAAGGTTGACCCCCCATTTTTAATAACATCCCATTCTCGTGGGAACTCATTCACTCCACAAGACCAGTATTAAACTGTCAGGATGATAGATGTTCCCAATGGCCCAACTATCTTGCACTAAGCCCACCCCTTAAGCTGGTGGTTCTCAACCTTCCTAATGCTGCAACCCTTTAATATAGGTCCTCATCTTATGGTGACTCCCAAGCACAAAATTATTTCCATTGCTACTCATCACTGTAGTCTGCTACTGTTATGAACTGTAATGTGAATATCTGATTGTCAGGATATCTGATTGCTACCCCTGTTGGGTCGTGGCCCACAGGCCTTAAACAGTTCCACCACCTCCCATAGTGCCTTCCAGTTTGCAGCACATCAACCTTCAGGAGACAAAGCACAAGGAAGCCACAGCCCAGGTTCAAGTTGTAATGGTAAAACTAAAACCCTGCAGGGGGCCCCCAGGCCACGAGGGGCAGCGGGTCCCAGGCAAG
>LOEQ01002772.1:27855-40361 GCA_001685075.1 Bramus lutescens
AATGTGGGTCTCTGTCTCTAGCTCCATCCATTGCCAGCTGAAGATTCTATGGTGATATGCAAGATATTCATCAGTGTGCACTGATTGGCTAGAATATCTGACCATGGACCTCAGGGGATCCAGCCTGTGTGCCCTCTACCCAGCACACCTGGCTTTGATGTAGGTAATGAGGAAGTGAACTCAGGTTCTCATGAATGTCTACCAGACACTTTGCCAATTGAGCATCTCCCCAGCCCCAGCAATAGTTCTTCACATCAGCATGATAGCATTTGTAGAGCGTCCACTCTATTCCTTCATGGTGATCCAGAATAAAGAAGGAAAGCATCACTTCACTTTATTTAATCATGTGACAACTGGGTTCCCTTTCTTCCTGTGATGCTGGGAATCTAGCTCAGGCCCTGGTGTATGGTAGGAGAGTGTTCTTCACTGAGCTACATGCCCCGCCATTCTATGCAGACACTTGGCTTGAAGACTGCCAGTACCCTCCTTGGCATGTGGGGTGACATTAAAAACCAGTCATCTGACTCAAAAGCTGCTCGGTTTCAGTGGCTCGGGGAAATTTTCAGGAGAGGTATAGAGGGTGTAAGAGCCTGAGGACAGGGAGTGGTTCTGTGAAACCCTGTCTTCAGGACATGACATGGGCATTGCACCCATGATCTCACTACAGCTATGATTAGCTGCATTTGGTGGCATCAACAAGATCAGTCAACATTCCAGGCAGCACTAATTGAACACAGTGGGTTATCAACAAAAGGAAGACAGAGATGTGTTTGGGGTGCCTGGGGAGGATGAAAGAGGAGCTTTAGGGTGCATATGATCAAAATGCACTGTTTACATGCATAAAATTGTTGAAAAATAAGTATATTTGTTATTTTCAAACTTATATCTTTTCAATGTCACCGCAAAGAAAAGACCTTTGCATCCTCACATCTCATTCACTCTGTAGTCTGCGTTCATCTAAGGCAGGATGCTTGGCCTTCTCTGAAGAAGAAAGATGCAAGCCACTCCACTCTGGTGCTGCAGTGATGTTTTATGTGATTGTGACAATTAACACACTCTATCACCGCAAGGACAGCTGGGAAGGATTCCTTCCCACTCCCTCTGGAGGAAATGGCTTGCCTTCCCAGGCCTCTAGAGATGGTCCCAGCCTTGTTTGGGCCTTCGGTGCTGAGGCTGAAATGATCTGAATTCCCAGAGCACTAGGAACACCTGCCTTGCAGCAAGATGCAGACATTAATCAAAATCAAATGGAGAGGATTGGGGAGTTGTATGTCATCTGTGTGAACCAAAATCAGCTCCTCTCCCCGAGGAGACATGATTGAGTGCTGATTGCAAACCTTTCTTGATGATGCTGCTAAAAATCTGCCCGAAAAGCCCTCATCCCCTCTTTACAAGGCGGATTATATTGGGCAACATGAAGTCGTGATTACATTGCACTAATTTTAGCTAAGTCAGACATCTTCGTGAAAGCATCGCACGTCTTGCCAGCCACTGCTTACTGAGTCAAAGTTCACCCTGTTCGGGATGAGAGGAGAGAAGTCTACAACATCCTTCTCCTGTAAATGGGCAGATGCTTTATCAAGAGTAAACCTAGGCTGGATCCTCTCCCTTTCTCCAGTTCTGCAGTCTGGCCTAGGGTATCTCCAACCATCCCACTATGAGCCTGTTTCTCATTGACACAAGAAAGGTGGAAAGAGGGGCAGCCAATTCGAGTGCCGATCTTGTTAACCTCTTCGACGAAAGAACTACTCTCAAGTGCTTTGGGTAGTGCCTCCACTGCCACCAAGCACCACCTCCAGGCCTTGCTCTTTCCAGCACCAAAGTGGGTGGAGATCGTCCTGTGATCTGCTGTGAATTATTACCTTGTGGTCCTGACAAACTTGTTCCTGTATTCCAAGAAAGCAACAGCCCTGGAGCTCTCTTCCAGTTTCGGCGCCAGGTGGATTTTCTGGGGGTCCGTTGGTTGGTTTGTTGCTTGATTAGCTTTTGCTTTTATTTGCTAAAGTTTCTGAGACGTTTCCAGTGAGCTCTATCCTATCCTGTTTCTTATTCTTTGGGCTCTTATTCTTAGCTGAATCCCTGCAAGTGGAAGATGCTCATCTTGTGATGCCTCTGCATTTATCATGGCTCAGTATCTGGCCTTTCAGCACGTATGGACATCCATTAGTACTATAACACCACTGATCTTCCTTTCCCCCAGGAAATAACCTCCTTGATGGGGGAAAAATAACTCCCCTCCTCAGTGCTGGACCACACCTGGCTTGAACCTATGCAGGTCTGAGTATACAGCCAGTCTCTGGGATTCCATGTATGCACCAGTCCTGTTATGTCTGGATGATGTTCTCTCAGAGTCACCTTTGGTTCTTACCATCTTTCTGCCTCCCTGAACCTTGTGGGGAGGGGGTGATAAAGACATCCCATGAAGGGGTGGCTGAGTGCTCCAAAGTATCTCACTCTCTGCACACTGTCCTACTCTGGGTCTCTATTAGTTACCATATACTGCAAAAAAAAAATTTTCTCTGATGATGATTGAATGACACACTGATCTACAGGTAAAGCAATATGCCATTAGGATATCTTGTGTTCCTAATAATAATAATAATAAGACTAACAATAGTAGGTTTTTCCCTGGGAGCCATAACCTTTCTACCCTCAAATTTCTGGCCACTTTAACATGGTTGTATATAGGTTACATCTCATGAAGTGTGCGTTAAATTCAACTTAAAATAATCATTTGGTGTGGGAGGTCCCTCTGTCTGTGTGTTGCTTTTATTGGTTAATCAATAAAGAAACTGATTTGGCCAATAGTTTAAGCGTATTTTTGGCTAACCCATATTTTAAACTAACCCATCTCAATTAATGTGTATCAACACATGGCCGTGGCTTACCAAGTAAAATTTCGGCATCTCTCTCCAGCAGGGCTATGTGGCTTCTCACCAACTCCACCTCCTTTTTTCCAGCATTTAGTTTAGTTTTCCCTGCCTAGCTAAGGTCTGCCTTGCTATAGGCCAAAGAAGATTCTTTTTTCATTAACCAATAAAAGTGACACAGACAGAAGGACCTCCCACATCATTTCCTCTTTTCTGTTAAATAAAAAGGAAGGTTTTAACTTTAACATACTAAAATTACATATAGCAAAACAGTTATTAAGCAAGAATTATAGTTACAATATTTATATTTACTTTATTTTTTATTATAACTAAGGAAAACTATAACTATATATTCTTTAACTCCATCAAAGACTCCAGAAGGATATATTATCTACGTAAACAGGAAGTGCATTGTAAGCAACTTTCAAAACTCTAAAATTGACAGAGACATCTTGCTACCTGGACAATCATCCAAAGTTCTTCTGTATCATTGGGGCATCCATCTTCAGCCCACAGGCCCATAGTATCCAGCAGACTTTTCCATGAAGCAGGAAATTTCAAAGACAGTTCCACCTGTATTGGAAGTTTGTCAGTTACTTTCTTCTGTGTCCTGCAGAATGCCTGGCAGACTCTTTCATAAGGCAGGAACCCTGAAGGACTGTCTCACCTTTAGGCAACTTCACAAGTCATTTCTTTGTGGGTCTTGCATGTCTAGTTCATACAGCATAGTATCAAACAGTTCAAGAAAGAGCAGATTTTTGCCCAAACGGCCAACAAACTCCATGAGGAGCCTCTTTGATGTCCATCTTCCGCTGCCAGGAAGCAGATGTGTCTCACTGTCCTGAAAAGTCCTAAGTTATTAAAAAAAACATTTTAAATGCCATATTCTGAAGGTCTCTAAAAGATTTTAAGAATACCTATCTAACTGAAATATATCTATATATCTAGAAAACCTAACTAACATGACTAGAAGTTTAACTATTATAGATGATTGTCTAGTAACCTATATTTCTTAATTACACATTATATTTTTAAATGAGCTGCACAAACACAATACCTTAATCAAGAGCATAAATAGACATATAACAAAATTGACCTAAATTTGTATCAATAGACCAAGATCCATACCAATGCAAATCTCTATAGCATATAGATGCTGAAACTTTACCTGGTAAGCCACAGCCATGTGGCAATACACAGATTAATGGTGATGGGTTAGTTTAAGATATAAGAGTTAGCCAAGAATATACTTAAGCTACTGGCCAAACAGTACTACAAATAATATGGTTTCTGAGTGATTATTTTGGGGTTGAGCAGCCAGGAACAAACAAGCAGCCTCCTACTACAATTATTGGTTGTTCCCATAACATTTCTGCGACTATTGTACCAATATATCTCATAGGCAAGCAACTGTTTTAGGGTCACGGGGTTTGTAGTTGGGTGATATTGGTGATTACTTTTCTCCTCTAATTGGTATTTGCTAAAAATAAAAAATAATAATGGATTCAACCTTTGTCATTAACTGTGTATGAGCGAATCATTAGCTGTGAGCCTTTGTGCCTTGGAGTCTCAGGTTTCTCACCTCTAGAAACAGAAAAGAATATAGCTGCTAGGAGAGTGTTTGTAAGACTTAAATGAGTGGGTTGATAGGAACTTTTCTTGTGCCTGATGAGTCAGGACTGCTTTCTGGGTATAATCTCACCACTCAGGAGGCTCACCTACACAGTGATAGCCTGGGTTACATAGGGAGACCCTTTCTTAAATAAGACTATTTTTTTAAAAGTTTATCAGATCTATTTTCAGGAAGGAAGGAAGCCTTGAAAAGCTTGATTTTTACATTTCTGTCAAAGCAGCAAAGAACGAATATTAACAATGCTGTTTTGAAGAGAAAAATTAAGAGCTGAAACATTCATAGACATCCCTGTTTTCCTGCAGCCAGTGTATGATGGTGCCTGTTGAGAGGTTGAGAGGTGGGTCCCTATGAATAGAGCAAGTCCCTTTGTCCTCAAGCATCGTATGAGCAGTGCCTATGACACAACCAGACCCAAGCTAAAGTCCTTAGAAGATATTTCCAAAAGAGCGCGCTCCAAAAGTAAAGGCCTTAGTTCTTATGAAGCTCAGTCTAATTATCTAATTACCAATTGATCAATAAACAAGACTTTGTTGGAACATACTACATGATCACCTTTACCAGCATGCAATAAGACAGGCATCCTTGCTATATAGGGAATTCTTGCTACACAGGCAGTACTTGATTATTGCGAGATTCCATTAGGTTAAAATCCAGGAACATAAGGGTATAAATAAGAATATGAGAATCTCATTGAAAATGAAAAGCTGGGCCTCACTAAAAGCATAGCAGAGCCAGGCATGGTGGTGCATACATGAGTCCAAGCCCTGAAGAGACTGAGCCAGGAAGATTGCTAAGTTCAAAGCTAACCTGAACTAAATAATAGGAGTTCTGAGAACAAGAGTGCCGTCTAGCCCTCAGCACTGGGACATGGTGGTTCTGTTACTTAGAAACTATCAGTCACAATTTTTATTGCTATCTGTCATCACATTAACCACTTGTCTCTGCCTATCTCAACAAATTCTCAAAAGGGAGAATCTCATGGGTCTTTTCTATTGTCAGGATCCATGTTGAGGTAACAATCCTCCAGCTAGGCTGCCACCAAATTCTCTGACTTCCTTTGACTTGACCCCAGGATCTGTGACCAATAATGTTCTAATTAACCAGAACAGGGTCATTGAGAATGGTTACCCTATTTAGGGGGAAAATCAAGATCTGCTGGCTATGTCTGTGTGCTACCCAAGTGTTGCCAGCTCAAAAATTAATGTAATGGTTCCCCATTTCTTCTTTCCTTCTATCGTCTTATGAAATAGAACAGAGCAACAGTCAAAAATAATAACACAATAAGCTGAAGTAATTGGGAGATACTTTATAAAATAAGTCAAGAAAGAACTGAACATTGAACTATGAGGCAATAATAGACAATTTCAATGGTGACTTTTTTAAAATAGGGAATGCCTACTATTATAGTTTTTAGGAAAAATAAGAGACATGTAGAGATAGTCTTAGAGCCAAGTACTATATTAAGCTCTTTATATGCATTGTCTCATGTAATTTTCGTATAAGATATATATACAAAATATATAGTTAGGATTTCTATCACTGTGAAGAGACACCATAACCACAGCAACTCTTATAAAGGAAAATATTTAAGTGGGGTAGGCTTACAAGATCAGAGGTTTAGTCCATTGTCTTCCTGGTGGGAAGATTGGCAGTGCACAGGCAGACATGGTGCTGGAGAAGGAACCAAGAGTTCTACATCTGGATCAGCAGGCAGCAGGAAGAAGACCGAGACACTGGGCCTGGCTCGAGCTTCTGAAACCTCAAAGCCCGCCCCCAGTAACACACTTCCTCCTACAAGACCACAAGTCCTCATCCTTTCAAACAACGCTACTCCTTATGAGCCTATGGGGGCATTTTCATTCAAACCACCAGAGAAGTTTTTGACTTTTCCTGAAACTCTGGCTCTAACTTGGACCAACCAAGCCCAAAAAGCCTTTTCGGCATCAGCACTCTTAGCAAGTCAAACCTGGACCCAGGCAAAACAATGAAATGTCCCACAAAAATGTTTTCTGATTTCCCAACTTCTGCCAGCATCAGCCACTCTCTACACCTATTCAGAGAAATTAGTGTTTGAACATCACAGGATCAAAATGCTGGCCCTTAAGGGTTCCTAAATCAGTGTTCCTTGACTTTCCTTTTCCTTGTCACTGTGAGCATCTATCATTTATCTGATAGGCCTTCTTCTAGGGATTCTTTTGAGCAAATCTGAGCTGACTTGAAGTATTTGGACATTTATTGGCATGGAAAGAGATACGAGGTACAGTGAACCAACAGAGCCCTAAGAAATCTCTATTGTAACTTTAACCATAGGAAACACTAAGTCTACATGATCTTTTTGTCCCTTAGGGAGAATTCTAGCTGCCTAGTCTTCTGTAAACCACAAAATTCAGAGCAATTAATGTAACTGCCTCGAGGTTTTTTTTCCTGTTAGTATGTGTCTAGAATGATTGTCCTGACGAAGGATGGGTAATTTGATGGATGCAGCAAGAGTCACGTTAGATCCACACAAAATACTGCATCCAGCAAAGTCAGAAGGCACAGTCTTCTCGGCAGCCCATGGAACGCAGTCTAACACAGACCACATTCTTGGCCACAAACCCAAGTCTTACAAAATATAAAACAAATGAAGTCATTCCTTCCACTGTATCAGATTACAATGCAAGAAATCCAGAAATCAACAAGTAAAACGACAGAAACTACACAAACACATGGAGACTACATAAAGTGCTCGTGAAAGGCCAGCGAATGGCCAAAGGAAACAAGGGGACACTTAAAAATCCCTGGAGTGCAAGGAAAGGAAAACACAGTTTACCAGGCACTTGGAGACATGGCCAAGACAGAGGAAAGTTTATGGCTAGGGCGCTTAGAGTAAAAAAATGAAGACGATCTCAAATAAATAAGCCAAGGCTGCAACCTAAAGTCTCATTTAAAAAAAAAAAAACGAGACTAATCTAGACCCCAGAGCGGAAGACAGCAAGAAATAATAACAATGAGAGAAGAGATTAAGGAAATATAGACAAAGACAACAATGCATAGACTCAAAGGCTTGGTTCTTTGTAAAACTTAAACACTCACAAACCTGGACCCAAGACTGCCAAGATTGAGTGAGACAGAGAGACAAAGAGAGAGGAACCAAATTAATAAAAAATAAATAAATAAAAATAAAAAACAAAGAGAAGCAGTTTCTACAGAATACAGTAAAATCCAAAGACTCATTGGGTAGTATTTTAAAAACTTCATTCCAAAAACCATGAAAGTCCAAAAGAAATGTATCAAGTCCTAGACACACACACATAAGCTACCAAATTTAGGTCATGACAATATACACAATTTAAATAGATCCACACCACAATGAACAATATGGAAGCTGTCAGTTTCCCAAAAGGAAAGCCCAAGGCCAGGCAGATGCACCCACAAATTCTACCAAAGTTTCAGAGCTTCAAACCACTGCTCATGCTTCTTCACAGCATACAAAGAAAGAGGACACCACCAAACACACTTAAGTCTGGCATCACTCTGACACCAAAACAGGGTAAGGATACAGCAACAACAGGGACAACCTGAGACCAATTTCCTCGAGGAATATTGAAACAAAAATTCTTAACAAAATTTCTGCAAACTAAACATCACCTAATTGGTTTCATTTCCAATATCCTAATTGGATACAAGTTTGGCTCAACATACAGAATTTGGTATGTATAATATGTATATAAACACACTTTTAGTTAGAACACATATGATCATTTCAATAGATGTAGAAAATCCCTGTGACAAAAAACTTCAACATCCCTTTAAGAAAGCAGGCAAAATGAAATGAGAAGTTATATATAAAGGTAACTTACCATTGACAAATTATATCATTACTTAAATGGAAAATGAGCTTATTCAAAAAATAAAATTAAGGCAATTCCTACAGTCCTAATATATTGCATACAAATCATAACGTTCACTCTAAAATGATATATGAAACGAAAGTGAACAATTTAGGAAACTTCCTTCAACATTCTATCCAGGTCTGGTCTAATTTTATCATCTGTACTATCAATCCTTTTCAAAAACATTTACTGTCAAATGCACTGAAAACTGCTCTCACAGGCATTTCTTTTTCAAACTATTTATTCTTTAGAGATTTGTTCTTAAGTTTTCTATTCTCCCTGTAGAGCTTTGAATGTGCTGTGTGCTGACATCTGTAGAAGGGCAACTTCTGACAAAATTCTGAACAGCATTTCTGAGATACTACGAATACCACAGAACAGACAGAACTGAGCATCAGAGGACTTCAGGGACATTTATAATCGCTTGAATTTGGCCAAAAGTTTCTGGCACTGACTCCTTATCATTTGTGATTGTTGCTCACACACACATGCACGCGCACAAACACAGAGAGACTACACACTCATGTGTAGTGATAGGGGAGGGGGCCTGCTTTCAGTCACGCCCGGCTCCTGCACGGCTAGCTTAGCCCCAGAAATAACAACACACAAATTGTNAGAGAGAGAGAGAGAGAGAGAGAGAGAGAGAGGAGACTGGGCCTGACTTAAGCATTTGAAACCTCAAAGCCCACCCCCCAACAACATACTTCCTCCAACAAGACCACACCCCCTAAATAATCAAATATGCGTCTGTGAAGGCCACTCTCATCCAAACCAGAAGATATTATAAAAGGAACCTCTGTAACACTTGTCATTAGTTTTATTAAGATTTCCACAAATATCCAAGAAAGTAATGTTTGTGTTCAATTTCTAAATATGATCATTTTCTAGGCAATCAAGTCTGGAAAAGATATTCCTGGCAGTGGGATTAACATCAAAGAGATAGGAACAATCCTGGAATATCCCTGAAGACGGAAGTGGTTCAAGAAGGTGAGATGATCAAGGTCCTTGTAGGAAGAGTGCAATGTGAAACGGAAGATACCAGATGGGAGCACATTTGTATTCACACATTTTGCCAAAATTCAGCAAGAACAGATCCTCGTCTTATGAGGATGTTTTGGAACATAATCAAGTATGAATTGATGGAACAGATAGACTCATAATAATTATGGTCAACCAAGAAGGCATCAACAGCATCCACACAAGAAATGACGAAGAATGGGGCCAAGTAAGTGATAGCTGAGACAGAGACAGGATGCTGTCGAGCAGTGAGATAAGCAGAAGATGCAGACCCATCCTTCCAGCACTTAGAATCAGCAAGAAAAGGAAAAGAAAGCAAATGACTCCAACATCACCAGACAAAGAGGTGGGGAGACCAGCATGCAACACATTTGTTGATGGGCAAGTTCACAGGAAAGAAAGCTGCCACAAAGAGGGGGCTTTTGCAAAGCTCCTAGAAGGGGTATAAAATGAGCTGAATGTCTGCATATCCCTAAAAGTCAAGTGTTGAAATTCTTACTTCGTTTTGTTTTGTTTTGTTTGTTTTTGTTTTTTGAGGCAGGGTTTCTCTATTTAATTTTGGTACCTGTCCTGAAACTAGTTCTTGTAGACCAGGCTGGCCTTGAACTCACAGAGATCCACCTGCCTCTGCCTCCCAAGTGCTGGGATTAAAGGCGTGAGTCGCCACTGCCCAGAGAAAATCTTACTTCTAACATGATGGGACTAAAAAGTGGGACCTTTGGAATTGAAGACAGAGTCCACACCACTGACATAAGCGTCCTCATAACAGGGGTCTCCAAAAATGTCTCTCCCATCTTCCTGACACACTGAATAAAACAAGAAGTTCACCATCTGCCACCCAGAAGGCTCTCGTAACACCTTACCACGCTCCTCTGCAATGAACAGCAATGACGTTCTAGTATTTAAAAGTCATCCAATATTTTGTTACATGGTCTAGACCAGGGAAGCGAGTATTCAAGCTGCATAGCAACAATAAATAGAATTGGAGAAAGCAGAAACAGCATGAGGAGCGTTCCAGTAGGATCACAATAAAACAACTGTTTCGGAATGGAAAGCAAGCGGCATGCGCTGGGCAGCCGTGAAATCCACAGGCACATACTATGGAGCAAGTTTCGCTGCTCTCTGCCCACCCAAGGGGCCCCTGAGCACCATCCTATCTGCTTTCCAGGGACCCTGCAAGGAAATCTTAACAACTGCTGACTAGTGGAGCAGAAGAAACTGTGCGTTGTCTTTATCACAGAAAACCACAGATGATGGTCTGGTTGTAATCCAGAGCTGGACGTGCTCCCTCCTCAACACCCACAATGCTGCTCCAGTGCGCTCCATCAAAGGCAGCTTCTGCTACAAATCTGCCTGGCTTCTCAAAGCCTGCTCAACACTCTCGTGTCTCGCTTCTTTAAGGCAAATGACCCTGTCATGCAGGACAGTCCAGGTTCCCTTGAAATATTCAAAAATAAGTCACCTGTCTCTGCACAAAATTAACAAATGAGTAAATCGGGTGTGTTGGAGGCTGAGGGCTCACTGTGGCCACGAGTGGGCTCTGATGACGCAACAAGTCTTTAGCTTGGTGAGAGCTGGGGCCCCTTGTCAACAACACTCTCCACTAGGAACAGAAAAGCTGTAAGCTGGGGATCCATGCACCCTATTCTTCCCACCTTTCTTTGCTCCCGGCCATCCAGAAATCTGTGTGGCAGTTAATGAAGCATTTATCCTTTAATTCTCAGATGTATGTGATCTGAAAAAAATAACAAAAAGAAAATATCCTGAGGACGTCAGCGGGAGGAAAATGTGCAGGACAGACGCCACTACTCGTTTTCATCTCTGTTTTATCTTTTAAAATACATAAAACATGAGTAACTAGGGAGAAATACTTCCAGCTTTGCTAAAACCAAAAAGGGCGTATTTTATAGCTTTAGTTAAACTACTTACATTTTAAGTTGCTTTGCTATGCAACACACTTGGTGAGTATCGTAAAACTCCAGGACAGAAATGGAGCTTGAACGGTGACCTGCTCCTCTCCAGCCTGAAGGTTGGTCCAGTAAGAGAGGGAGCTAGGCCAGACTAAGAATTAAACTTGGTTTACGATCGACATCATCTTAACTTCACCAACACAACTCTACACGACGTTTGCTGCGATTCCATAGGGATGCTGTTCCTCTTTCTTTCTTTGATTATGGTGTGGCCTTTAGCCCATCTAGGTAGCCCAGGCTATCCTCAAACTCAAGATCTTCCTGCCTCAGCCTCCAGTGTGCTGGGGTTACAGGTGTGCACCGTTACACCTAGCTGATCACTCACCTAGCTTACCATTCTTAGTAAGTTCATGGCAATTTCCTCACTTGTTTTCCATAGACCAAGAGGGTCTTACGGGTGAGGGTCTTACCGGCGAGGTCTTACCGACACATCTGATTCACATATGAGGTGACAGAGGTCTGAGTCCTCAAACACAGTAGGCGAGTAAACTGGGAGCCAAATTCATATCCTAGGTCACTTGATCTCTCCTCAATTTGACACTGCCTTTCCGTTAATATTTCAAAAACCATATTAATATAATTTATCTCTCTACTGTCAGGCAGGAGGGGAACATAGACAAAGATAAGTTAAGCCTTCAAAGGCCAAGAGAAGGTGAGTCACATGATCACCCAGAGACAGCCTCTCTCTCTCTCCATTCTTTTTCTTTTATTTATCCCTTCTTTTCTTTTATTTCTTTTTCTTTTTAACTGACTGCGTCAAACAAGTGAAACACACCTTAGTAGGCCAGAAAGGGAACAATGGCTTGTATATAGAGAGGCATATGATGTACCTACTAAAGGTATAATAATAAATGTAAGGTTACCACATTTTCCAGTTTAACTTTATGTCCTCATAGACTTGTGGTATCTGGATTTACATGGGCTAACACAAAGCACCTCCAAGATGGTCTTTCTCTGAGCTTTATAATGGAAAGCGGGGCCTTCCTGCTAGGGAGACCTAAAAAGCAGAAGAAAGCCACTAATTATATGCAACAGTGATTGGAAGCATGAGTTGTAATCAAGCTTAAGTTCCAGTCCTGTGATCACTTGTGGTGTAGGAGGGTCATCTGTCTATGTGTTTCTTTCATTGGTTAATAAAGAA
>LOEQ01002772.1:74214-84721 GCA_001685075.1 Bramus lutescens
CAGTGCTTAAATGAATACAATTTGTGTGCTGTTATTTTGGGGTATAAGCTAGCCATGCGGGAGCTGGGTAGGACGAAAAACAGGCCTGCTCGCCTCTTCACTACATTGATGGGATTGTTTGTCCAGTTTATTTGTTTGTAGACAGATGGACCAGGATCACAATCCTCCTCCCTTGGTTGTGCATCATCACACCCAGCTGTCCTGAGGTACTTTCACCACATGCTGCTTTGGGAAAGGTCTTTGAGAAATCCTGTGCTAGAGAAACTTGACAACCCTTACTTTCTTAAGTGCATTTGACCAAAACCTTGTGAAAGAGCAGCTAGCAAAAGCAGACAGGATTATTATTCCTGATGCTTCAATCTTCCCCACCCCATGGCTCAACCCTGCAGGCTACAGGCGTAACTGAACTAACATGATGCACGACTTTCTGAGGCAGTGGCCACCATGACTTTGGGATAATCTGCTTCCTGTTCATTTCCACTCTCTAAGATGCTGGGGAGAAGCCATGGCACCCTCATTTTATAGTCAAAGAAGCTTTTCCTACAGGAATTCATTGGGGATTTGAGCCCAGGTGACTTCTTTGATGCTAACCATTCTGTCAATAAAGGCTTAGTCTGCTTCCCCTTCCAGAGTAGTTTACATTTCAAAGTCAAAGGGAAGAAAAAAACTTCATCCTAGAAGAATGAAATGAATCATTACCAACAGGAATCATGGAGGATATGGAAGAAGTCGGGGAAGAGAGAATGTAGGGAAAGTACTCTCCCTTTCTGTGTCCCAGATCTCAGTTGGGCCTCCCTGAGGATGCAAGGAGAGCTCTTCCTGCATGGGCAAAGGAAATTCCCATCATTCTCCATCATACACAAATGGATCCCTATTTAATGTAAGTACAAGTTACCCACGTATATATTTCAGTACTCTGGTTTGTCTAGTTCACATACTTTTCTCTGTGTTAGAAGCTTGGTTTAAGGTTTTATTTCAATGAG
Source organism: Bramus lutescens (assembly GCA_001685075.1). NCBI lineage: Eukaryota > Metazoa > Chordata > Mammalia > Rodentia > Cricetidae > Bramus > Bramus lutescens. Next base: position 75,198 of record LOEQ01002772.1, read on the forward strand.
ACCAAGAAAAAAAAACACCATCTACCACACACAAGATATATATCCACATGATTCTAGCTGTAGAATGTCCCATGTGATGTCTCTCAAAACTAAATTATTTACTAGACATTTTCTGAAGATAATAATTATAAGAAATTAGCATCTATTTTCCACCTATTTCTCCTCTCCAATGGTTAACCAAAAAAAAAAATCAGCATTTGTGGAGTTTCAGTAGAAAGGGTCGTGTGGGTGTCACCCTTATATGTAAACGCTTGTTCTGTGGTCATCATCCAGTCGGGGAATCACCAGTGGAATTTCTCTCCCCACCTGATGTTCATCTCCGTAGGCTCCTATCCGGTTCTGTTTGTACTTCTCCATCACCTCTGTTTGTTTAAGAGGGTGACACTCCTGATCTGCTGTTTACACTGCAGCTTTCACTGGGGTTTATTAAATTCATCGGTACTTCATATAAGCTGTAGATATGTGGCAAGGGCCAGTTAGTGTTGACAGTAAGTAACAGACACCCTGTCAGAGGATAACATGTTTATATATTCCACTGAATGCCTGGTGGATTTTGTCCCTGTAAAACTATCACAGATAATGAAGCCACTATCAGATAAGTGACTATAATAAATGACCGCAATTAGGTCTCTGGTTGATGAGAACACTCGGTGGTCTCTGCAGTCTACTTGAGACAAATCCCAGGCTAGCTTGAGCTGGGAGAAAAAAAAAAGCAACAAAAATAAAATTTACATGAGATTGGTTCAATAGAACACCACTGCTTTCAAATGAAGAGATAAATCGTCTCATCTCTGTTCCCTCTTTCCTTCCCCTTCTTCTGCCTCAAAAAGTGTAAGGAAACAAAAGACTGAAGTCAGATGCTTTCAAAACAAAAAAGTAATGAAAATGCCTCCTGTGTGTACTCTCACCATTGGAAAATCCACAATGGTACAAAATATTACCAGATGTCTGAGTTTGGAGACATCCTAGTGAGACCCTAGTAAGAAGGGTCTAACCTGTGCTTTTATGACATGCAGAAGGAAAGCCAGAGGCTTTTTCTCACATCACCATGAGCCTATGACCCCAAGTGCAGGGCAGCTCCAAGGTTGAGGAGCCATCTCGCCGTTTGCAACCCTTCTTTAAGGGTCTTTGTTTACACCAGTCCGGTTCTCTGTATGGAACAGCAAAATAATAGCAGATTTGAGGTGCTCTGAAGAAATTGTCTTTAGAAGACATCTATTTTCTTGTGTAGAATAGTCAATTCAAAGATGACCTAGAGGTTCACAGGGGACTTTCACTATAGACATATAACTTAAGATGCTGGAAGAAGGTGTGTGGAGCCCCTTTGGTGGGCTTTAAAAACTGACCTGAGCAGAGAAGGCCGTGATTGGTAGGCAGTCACACTCCCCATGCACTTGGAATTATTCGTCATCAGTGACAACTATTTTGTTTAGGCCGTGTCATGCAGGCCTGCCCTGCTATCTCCCTGTCATTTCTCCTGCTACGGTCTCCTACTTGCTCTCCTCCCGCTCTCCAGTCCCTGGATCACCCTCCTAGCCTGCTTCGTGTCATGGCAGCAACTTGCCATCCTACCTAGAGAGAAAGCACACCTTGGAAAAGGGATGGCTGACAGGTAGTGTTCACTGCATATGCCTACATATCTCCTAATAACGGTTGAGGGGAAATGACCCTGGGTGATGGAGTGATCGCTCCAAGGAATAAGTGCCTGGGAGCTGGGGGTGGGGTGATGGATGAGGCCTGGGTTTCCCTGCTGCCAGAAGACCTCATAAACCCAGGAAAGCTGCCCAGGCATCAGTCTGTTTACCTTTTCACGACTTTAAAGGTGATTTATTTGACCTTTGAAAATGGCACCCATACTTCTTGCAGAAAACAGCATACCCTTCAGTGTAAATGTAACTGTCAGGATGGCGAGGTCTCCGGTTGACAGTACTTTATCACGGATCTCCAGGTCTAATCAGAATGGGGAGTGTCTGCTGGGCACTCACTGCAAACATATTTGAGGGACATTGTCTAAATACCCAGAGATAAGTGTGTGTTTATGTACCAAGGGGACGTATAGTTTCCATAATGATTTCTAAAACTATTTATAAATGCCTGGATAGTGGGTAAACAAGGGGGTGCAGGTAGAGGGGAAAGGCTTAGGATAGAAGATAAGACCTAAGCTCTACACGCACGGGTTGGGCTAGCATAATTCTACAATTTAGCAACTTATGGCTGAGAACTCAGGAGCCAAACACCCTTTGTGAGGTGGCCAGCTGTCTACTTATTTGCTTTTGCATTACGGGCAAAATGCTTAAACCCTCTGGGCATTGGTACCATACCTGTGAAATGGCGTAAGAAAGGTATTTTGTAATGTTGACGTGACCAGTCAGTGAACTAAAAGATAAAGCTTAGCATACAACACAGAAAAAATATTCTTACCCTCTGCAAAAGAGGACAATTATTACATCTTCAACAAATAGATAGTGTAGTAATTGACATTAGACAATGCATAGAAAGTCCCTGGTCTAGTGTGGCATGCCATATGCTAATCAGCCAGTGAACTAAAAACAGCTTCCCAAGGTCTCCATATATATCATTAAAACTGAACTCAATAAAAACTCACCAGTTTTTCATAATGTTTAAATAAATTCTTCATATAATCTATTCTGATTATGGTTTTCCCTCCTTCATCTGCTCCCAGATCCCTACCTTCCCACCCATCTAACTCCGTGCCTTCTTTCTTTCTTAGAAAACAAACAGGCAAATTTAAAATAAAATTAAAAAACAGATTCTTTTAAAAAAGGGAAAAGGTATGAGAAGCACACATGCACATCTACAAACCCACAAAATCAGAAACTATAATGTATAAACCAAAGATGAGTAGGATACAAAATGCCCAAACAAAGCACTATGAGTTTGTTTTGTGTTTGCCATCTACTGCTGGGCATGGGGCTTGCCCGGAAGTGTGGTTTGTAGGCCTAGTAAGACTCCATTGGAGGAACTAAATTTTCCTTTGCAATCAGTTGCCAACTGGAGGTAGCATCTCTGATAGAGCTGGAAGCCTGTATCCACATCCCCTTCTCGGTGCTCAGACCTCATCATGTTTGGACCTGTGCAGGCCCCGTGCATGCTGCCACAGTCTTGGAGTTCTCATGTGCGTCAACCCTATTGTGACTAGCAGGCCTTGTTTCTTTAATGTTCTCCATCCCCCCTACACACACACAAACACACACACACATATGCTCACACACGCGCGCGCTCACATGTGCACACACGCATGTGCTCACACACATATGCTCACATGCACACATGTGCATACACATGTGCTCACATGTACACATATTCTTATGCACAAAACTGAAGGTTAAAGAAAATGATGTATACGCAGTCCCAAACATCTCATGTAGTATGATGTTCCCTCTAATTAAAATCCTATAGCTCCAGGCTGTTCTTTGTGGATTGGTGAGTAAGGCATGAAAGGCTCGCCAGTGATTCTTGCAGTGTGTGCAGGTTACTTCCTCGGAGGAACAGTTTCCCTTCAGAGGAATCAACGGCAGGAAAAGGGTTCCCAGGAGAGATCATGGCGGTGATTCCCTGAGATTTGGCTGCCAAGGACAGAGGCAAGGAAAAGCGCTTGAGGGCAGAGGCTGGAATCGCATTACCAACTGTGTTCTTGGTTTTACTGCTCAGAGACTTCAGAGGAAATTTTATTGATATCAATAAAATTCCTATTTTAAAACATCTTATATTGTTTTAGAATTCAATCCACCCATAGGAAAATGAATCACGATAAAGAGAATCTATTCTATGAAAATAGAACTGGGTTTATTTCCACTGATGGCTTTGCATGCTCTCCCAAGATGAGCCAGAAGGAGAGGTGTGTGAGTATTGTCGGGACATGGATATCGGGACCTCTTACATTCTGTGAGTTTGGGAGGAACATATGACATGATGCTCTTTTGCAAAGTCCTACAAGCCCAAAGATGTTACAAACCCAAGATGCTTCTTCTTTTTTTATATGTTTTATTTATTTTTTATTAATTTGTGTGTGTTACATGGGTACATGTGCCACAGCATATGTGTGCAGGTCAGAGTACAATTTTCAGGAGTCAGTTCTCTCATTCCATGTGGGTCCCAGGGTTTGAACTCAGGTCAATGGGCTTAGCGGCAAGCACCTTTACCCCCTGAGTTCTCTCACTGGCCCCAAAGACCCATTTAATATGCTCTAGAAATCTCCATGAAGAGGATAGAGGGGAGGAACCTTCAGGGAATCAGAATACAAGTCTTTAACACCCCTGTACCTGTTCCCCTAGACACTGAGGCGGTGAGAACAAGCAGTGGCCAGTCTCCTACGAAAGAATCTGGAGAATCCTTCATATCTTTATTTTAGATATAAAAAAAACAAACAAGAGGTCAAAGCAAATGAAATGACTGATTAAAGATCTCACACCCCTCAAAACATAGTACTGTGCACACTCTATCTAAACTTCTATGGCATTAGGATGCTATTTATGGATTTATGAGTGAGAGACAAAATAATTGAGCTGAGTCAGAGGCATTCTGCGAGCAGACTCTCTTGAGACTAACTAATTCCACATTTCCCATGGTCCCAGCCTCCCAGACCCCTCTCAGAGGCATCGCATCCATGAACACTGACCCTACACCTGCCCAGCTCAGAGCCTATGACTAGAGAGGAACTCTACAGCTGCCCCCTCACCCTCTATGATGACAGCCCATAATTTATTCGCCAACACTTCTCTCTTCAGGACGTGACGACTATGTGTGTTCAAAGAGGACAGATGACGGCTCATTAATCTTCCCCCAGTGGGGAAGAGGCTGATGGCAATTTAATTCAAATGGGTGAGGCAACTAGAAAAGACCACAAGGTACAAATGACAAGTTTAGTAACGGTACCCAGAGCCAGCTGGTTACCAAGCTGCCTCGTGCATGGAAAAAAAGTTGGGTCAGCACGGACCTAGGCTCAAGCAAGGCTTGCAGAGGAGTTTCTGCCAGAAATGGGTGATGGCAGGGCTTTGCATTTCCAGGGAAAAGCAAAGTAACTTCTGTGGGTAGAAGAGGAACCAGCACTGAGACCAGCTAAGCAAGCAGGGCAAAATTGAAAAGGTCAGGGCGAAGTCAGAAATACTTCTCTTCTATGCCCACTAAAAGGAAACGGTTGAACTTAATCACAGAGGTCTCCCTTTGAGGCCTGCTCTCACCAACCTACCTCCCATTCCAACAAAGTCACTTATCCCTCCTGACCCGCTTGTTTGCAAAGTGAGATACAGATCTTTGCTTTGAAGGGAAGAAAGTGCTTCACCTCTACCTCACAAATCTGAGGAAGAACTGGGTACCTACCTCACACTCTATGGGAACCTCCAGTGTACCCACCGACACCCCAGGAAACACAAAACCATCAGGTAAAAGATGAGAATTCTCCATTCTTGGTTGCCAGCATCTTTCAGAGATGCTCTTGGTGGGACCTAGGTACCTGTGTGAGAAATTCCAACAGCAGTGTCAGTGAGATGGCTCAGCAGGAAAAACACTTACCGTGCAAGCCTGATGACCTGAGCTCAGTCCCTGGAATCCAGGTAAGGTCAGATTTTGGAAACAAGCATACATAATCCTAGCTCTCCTAGAGGGGGAAGAGGCCCGAAAATCACCTGGCAGCTTCCCTGGCCATGCAGACAGACATATGCAGTGCAGAGACAGATAGAAGTGAGAGAGTGTGCCTCAAACAAGGTGAAAGGAGAAAAACCGAGTCCCAAGAGTTGTCCTCTAACTCCCATAGGGAAGCCATGGCATGTACATGTCCCCCCCCATGTGCTAATAAAAATAAAGGGAAATTGATTTGACAAACTCCAACAGTGAAAAAATCTTGTTCCCAGGCACAGACTGGCTGTGGGATAATCCTCCTGTATGCTGTGAATATATCTTGCTCTCAATGGTTAATAATAAGGCTGATTTGGCCTATAACAGGGCAGACTAATGCTGGGCCAGAAAGCCAAACTGAAAATACAGGGAGGAAAAAGGGCGGAGAGAAGAGAGACGCGAGCAGTTGCCAGAGGAATGAGATGTACTAGAGAACACGAAGCCACGTGGCAGAATGTAGATCAATAGAAATGTGTCGATTTAAGTCATAAAAGCTATTTAATAATAAGCCTGAGCTATTGGCCAAACATTCTGTAATCAATGTAAGTTTCTTTGGGACCAGGCAATCAAGACAAAAGAAAAGCTCTGCCTCCACTTACACAGACCACAGTAAGAAAAGAGCCACCACTGTCCCAACAGCTGGTCTGGTTCAGCACTCATGCATATGACTCTGTGTGCTTTCAGTGGCCTGCTTCATGCCAGAAGGGCTCTGTTTCTATCCCTGTGACCCAGCCCCATGCCCAACATTTGAGCTGGGGAACATTTAGTTCGGGAACCATCCCAAACATGATAAGACTGAGAGGTATCCGGGTTTGATGCCTTGAATTTTGAAAGTCATTCTTTGAACTCTCAGTGGGGACAGAGCAAGTGTTAAGATGTCCAGTTTACAATAGAGAAACCCAGAGACTGGCAAGGGTTGGTCCCTGCTAAGGCCACAGGAAACAGGACAGACACTAGAATCCCTCTGTAAGGACTTGATTCACTCTTGTATGCATCGTGTGAACAGTGTCTCTTGGTAAGAGATCTGCAGCATACCTGCTCAAAAGTCACCGATCAACCCAGGGAGCTAGTTCAGTCGGCAAAGTACTTGTCATTGCAAGTGTGGAGATCTGAGTTTAACCTTCAGAACTAACCTTAAATATCTAAAGGCTGAGCATGGTAGCTCATGGTTGCTACCCAAGCACCAGAGGCATAGACAGATAGATCCCTGGGGCACACCAGCCAGCCGGACTAACCAAATTCACAAATTCCAGGTCAGTGAGAGACCTAATCTCAAAAAAGTAAGTGGGCAGTGAGTGGTCTGGAAAGATACCTAAGGCTGGCTTCTGACTACCACACAGATACACACATATACAGATACATACACACACAGATACACACACAGAGATACATAAACACAGATACACACACAGATACATACATACACAGACAGATACACATACAAATACATACACACATAGATACATACATGCACAGATACATACACATACAGATACACACACAGATACATACAGATACACATACATACAGGTATACACACACAGATACACACACAAATATACACACATATAGATGCACACACAGATACATACATACACAGATGCATACACATACAGATACATACACACTCAGATACATACACACACAGATGCATACACATACATGCACATACAGAAGATACACAGAGAGAGAGAGAGATTCATAGAGATAGACACATACATTTGCAGATACATATGCAGATATGCAGAGAGAGGGAAATACACACATAGAGATAGATACAGAGAGATAGACACACAGAGAACGATACACAGAGATACAAATATACACTGATACAAAGAGAGAGCGATGTGTACACACAGAGAGATATAGTTATACACACATAAATTAGCTAAAATTAAAAGTTACAGACCCCCTTTCCTTATTCACAAACCATTATGTTGGTTGGTGTGAATCAGAGGTGCCTCAGTCTCTGGAAATGGGTCCAATATCTGATCTAAAGATAAGCGTGTGACTCATTTCTGATCTATGCAATGAGAGATGAGGTCTGTAAATAGTTTCCAGGAAGGTTTTCCTCCACGATAAAAGGAAAACACCATGAGAGGAAACTCTCTCACACTGCACTGACCACTACATTAACCGCTGCCCCTTGCTTTTGCTATCGTGTGAATGTGTGTGTGTATCTGTGTGTGTATCTGTTTGTGTGTATCTGTGTGTATATCTGTGTGTCTGTATCTGAAGGTGTGAACACTGTAGAAAATGAAGTTTTTCTGCAGCAGTGAAAAAGAATGACAATTACCGCCAAAAGCCTTGTAATCTTTAAGCTTCTGAATTAGTCCTGTAACTGATAATCAACATACTTATAGGTGAAACCAGTTATCCAAGTTGCTGAAGCTCAGTCATTCCAAACTAATATGCTTCCCAGGTTACTGAAAAACCCAAGGGCTTATTTATTTGTGTGTGAGTCCCTTCTGGGATTTGGACCAGAAAAAGGCCCTGAATAAATATCTGCCAGGAACTGATAATATAGCTCCATAGCAGAGGACTGGCTAGGCATACACAGGGCCTGGGTTCAGTTCCTGTACCAAAAATAAACAAATGAATAATCTCTAGAGTAAACAAAGTAAAAAAAAAAAAGAATATACTCCTAACAGATAAAGCTCAGTAAGAACATCTCAAAAGCAGGGAAGTAAAGGAACATTTGTGTAGACTAAGACAGCTCGTTCATTTCCCAGCTGCCCAGACCTGAATAATCATGCAGAAACTATATCAATTACAATACTGTTGGCCTATTAGCTCAGGCTTCTTATTAACTAACTCTTACATTTTAAATTAACCCATTTCTACTATTTTATATTTTACCAAGAAGTTGTGACCTACCAGTAAGGTTCGGCATCTGTCTCCTTCAGCAGCTACATGGCATCTTTCTGACTCTACACACTCTCTATATATATCTCTGTTCGGATTTTCTGCCTGGCTTTACTCTGCTAAGTCATTGGCCAAAACAGCTTTATTCATTAACCAATAAAAGCAACACATATACAGAATGACATCCCGCAATAAGTTTGTGCTTATTAACATTTGATCTGCCGCTCAGTTCTGCCTATTGCCTGATTTCTGTCTCGTGTTATAAACCTCGTCAACAATGGTATTATTCATAAAGTTGGATTAGTCAGCAATGTGTGTTGACAGTGAAGGTATCCTTCTACTTACAAAAAGAGTCACTGAGAGTGACATCTGCAATCAATGTGGGGAGACAATTTCTCCATAAACAAAGGAATATTTAGATAATCATTTGAAACAATGAAATAAAAGTTCTGATCACTTAAGTCCCAGATGAATGGCATGCAACTATATAACGAAGTGAATGATTATGGAAGTCTTTTAAAGTGTAAAGATGTGCTGAAAAGATGGCTGAAGGTTAAGAGCACTTAATACTCTTGCAGAGAATCAGGATGTGGTTCCTGGTACCCACATGGTGGCCCACAATGGCCTATAACCAGTTCCATGGGATCCCATGCCCTCCTCTGGCCTCCATAAACACCAGGCATGCACATGGTGCAGAGACAAACATGCAGACAAAACACCATAGACATAAAATTTAAAAATTAAAATACAAACTATTGTTCAGGGAAAAAATGCAGCAGAAAAAGCACCCAGGGAAAAACAGGGCCATGGCATGCACACCTGTAATCACAGCTACCAGGAAGACTGGGGCAGAAAGATCAAAAGTTCAAGGCCAGGCAACCTAGAGAGACCCTGTCTCAAAATCTGAACAGTGCAATGGGGCTGGAGATGTAGCTCAGTGACAGAGAACTTGCCTAAAGTATGGTGACCTGGATTCAACCCCTAGCACTGAAAAAAGGGAGAGAGAGAGAGAGAGAGAGAGAGAG
>LOEQ01002772.1:87127-102557 GCA_001685075.1 Bramus lutescens
GGCCAGTCTGGACTATGGACTATGGAGTATGGCCTTGTCTCTGAAAACTATTGGATAGAGATACAGCCCAGTGATAAGGTATCTGTGTGCCTTATCAAGGTCCTGGGTTTGATCCCTAGCACTCCAACTTAAAAAAAAAATAGAGGAATTAACCTTCAGTTGCCAATAACAGCTTATCTGCCCAACGCTGTCACAGAGCAAATCTACCAGCAAACGCCCTCCTGTGGTGGATATGAAGAAGCAACACAAACAGGCAGGAAGTAATTCAAACACGGCACTCACTATAAACTCTATTCTGCGCTCTCCAGCATTCCCATCAGTACATGCAGAGTTTTTATAATCAAAACCAACTAGTTTGTGTCCAAAAAAAAAAAAATCAGACTTTCTCTTGTCCGAGAGTCATAAGCCTGGTGACGTAAGAGGACTTCCGGTCACGTTACAGCATTGGCACCTCCTCATGTACTCCTCATAGAGCTGTCCAACAAGGTGGCTCAGTGAGTGAAAGCACCTGCCTTGCAAGTTCGTCCACTTGAGTTCAAGAGCCAAAACTCATGTAAAAAAAAAAAAAAGTCAGATGTGGCCAGGGAGAGGCTCGGTGAACAAATAAGATACATGCTGCCAAGCTTGAGGACCTGAGTTTAACCCCAGGAGTATTGGGAGGAGATAAATAATTCCCACACATTGTCATCTGACCCCCACTTGTACACAATGATACACACAAATAAATCAATAAATGGTCTCATAGTGTCAGCTATGGCAGCACACATCTGTAATCCTAGCATTCCTACTTCAAGATGGGAGAATGCGGAGTCACCGGAAACACACAGGCTAGCTAGCCAGGAAAACACATGGCAACAAAAACAAGAGGGACCCTCCTTCAAAGAGGTGAAAGGAAAATAACTCCTGAAAGTTGTCCTCTGACTTCCACACGCAGTCCGCGGCATGTGTACATGCCACTCACATACGTTCTAACATCAGATATATAATAAAATCAATAATAGAAATAAACTGTTTAAATTTATACTCTCAATGCATCATCAATAACCGTTCTGGATAAATCTTTTTCATAAAACTGATTTTTAAAAACAACTCTTATCCCTCCAATGTCCTGTGCAGACATGCTGGTATAACCTTACAAAAACCCTCAGAGGGAGCTGGTGGAGAGCCACAAACCTGCCATACTAGCACTGGAAGCTGAGACAACAGGAATGCCATTTCAAGGTCAGCCTGGTATGTGTAGCAAAACCACCTTCTCTCAAAAGAAAGAATGAAAGTAAGGAAGGAAAGAGGGCAGGAGAAAGGAAGAAAGTGAGGGAGGGAAAGAGAGAAGGGGAGGAAGGGAGGGAAAGAGAGAGAAGGAAGGAACAAAGGTAGGAAAGAAGGAAGGAAGGAAAGAGAGGAAGAGAGGAAGGAAAGGGAGGGAGGGAGGGAGAGAAANGTCCACTTTTTGCGCCCTGGTCCTTGGGGACCCTTACAGCCCCAAGCCCTAGCTCTGATGTCTCTGGAGAAGTTCTGTGCTCTTGCAGAAGGACAGTGTTGCTCTCAGTTGTCCCCTCACCTACAGAATGGTACTCTCGCTGGCATTTTCCGCATCTTTCCTAAGAGAGCAGTAAGAACCTATCATGGCTGAGGACAATCAGAGTCTTGGGGAGAAGTTTTGTCAAGAAGGAAGTTGTAGCTCAGTCAGAACTGCCAAATTAGTCTCCAGTGTTTCATCAGCTGAAATTGTTCCCCTTAACATTGTGCCAAGAACCACCCAGGAGGACCTGAAACCCCAGCTATTTCATGCTCAATATTTCCTTTCTGATTGAGTCTTACTGCAGAATGGTCTAACTCCTTTCGAGAGAAAATAAAACAAATTTATAATTTACATCTACTTTTGCCCCACCCTCTCTCATGACACATAGACACAGATCAACCCCCAGGTTTTAGTCAAACTTCCCAAGCAGCCTAATACCCTTCCCCCATTTTATGCACCTTGTCAGTAACATTCCCCATCCTCTGAGGCCTAGCACTCAGGTTTCTCCCTCAGGCTACCATTGTCCTGCCTGCTTCCCCACAGCCCAGGCGGAAGCCACAGTGTTTGGTGACATACACATTCACCCATGGCCCCCGATCTCATGGTGCTCACCCACCCACAGTGTCATGATCGGCTCTCTGCTTTCGCCTCCTCCACTCCACTGCGCAGAGTCCCTGGAGAATGACGATCAGGCTCCTGGCATGTAGTCAGTACAGTGCTTAAGTGTGGCTATTGATTCTCCTTGATCCTCTCAGAAGTCTCTATGAAAAAAAGCCAGAGACTTGCCACTCGCCAAAAGACGAAAACAATCGGACAACAGACTCTGCTGCAAGATGAAGGGCATGGCTCCAAAGGAGGGGAGCATGCACACCTCACCTCCCTGTTTTAAGTAGGACCCCAGATTTGAGGGCGGTCTTCCCAAGACAAATAGTTTGTCCTCGGAAACAAAGTCAAACAAACTGGGTGAGGGAAACCCGTGTAAAATAGCAACACAGTTGTCTGTAAAGAAATGAGCACCACTACACTACGCTTGAGCCTTCTGATGGAGGAAGCAAGGGCATAAGCAAACCCCCAACAGGGCAGAACCCCATGTTTACCCATCTCCATGTTTGTTGAATGAGCTGAGTGGACTCACTCAATTGCCAAGTAACCAGACAGAGTGTAGAAGAGGGGGCAATCAATCTTCACGTCAGTGTCCCGTATTAGAGGAGAGGAAAGACATACTTTAAAAAATATCCAGAAACAGGCCAGCTCGATAGCCCAGATCCCAGATCCCAAGCCATTGGAAGAAAACATTTATTTCTCCCTCAAAATAAATCAATAAGGAAAAATTAGCCAAACAGAAATTATGGAGAACTTGTGAGTTGGAAAATATAGAGATATATTGTTGAATGCATGATGCTTTAAATTTCATTTTTTTTTCTTCCAGGAGCTTTCTGGTATGAATTTTCAAATATAAAAATCTCTTAATTATTACAAGCCAATTGTCAGTGAGGAAGATACTAAATTATGGCTGAGATGGGGCTAGGGTGGTGGCTCTGAAGTGATGGCTGAGTTCTTTACTGTCTTTAGTCACATGCAATAATATGCATTGCCTTCCTCTTCAACACAAATCTAAAGGGCTTGGGCCTGATTGCAACTCCAGCTTTGTCATGAAGGTTGGTAAGTTTGGGATTTATTTCCCACACTCCACATTCAGTTTCCTCAACTATAAAATGAAAACAGAGGCATTTGTATGTCCGCTTGCTTCTCTCTTGCTGTTACAAAACACTGTGACCAAAAACAGCTTCAGGAAGAAAGGGTTTATTTCGTTTGCAGGTTGCAGGCCATCATCTAAGACCTCAGTGATGCCAAAGCAGGAACCTGGAGGCAGGACCTAAAACACAGAGCATTGAGGAAAGCTGCATGCTAGCTTGTTCCCTCTGGCTTCTTAGCTTCTTCACACCCATCTGCTCACAGTGAACTGGGCCCCCCTACACTAAATTAGCAATCAAGAAAATGCCCACACAGACATGCCCACAAGCCAATCTGATGGAGGCAGCTCCTCAACAGGCAGAGGGGCCCTTCTTCCCAGATGTGTCAAGTTGAAAACTGACACTATGACATCTGTCTCCTACAGGTGAGAGCTGATGACTAAATCAGCTGCTGCTCCAAGATACCTAAAGAAAAGCGAACACTTCTCCTTAATTTTCCTTCTCCATGGCCTATTCAGAATGTGTAGTTGGAGTGTGGGTAAATGACCACCACCTGGTGTACGGGTCTCACAACCGTGTAAGTGGCAGGCAGGGTAAACATATACCCTCAGCTGCGCAGAGCATCAAAACAAAGTCAGTAGTGATGGAAAGCCCCAGACACAAACCACATCCATGGCCAGGAGCAGGGGTGGTAAAGAATCCAAGACGATGGGTGCAAATACTCAAAACAAACTTCCCATGAGAAGCACATCTCAATGTATAAGACAAAAAGACATGAGCTTATAGGAAAGGAGGAAGAGCTGGGGAAAGCTAGGGTACTGAAGAAGAAAGGTCTTGGAAATCTCAACAATAATGTCAACTGCAATCTGAACCCAAGCACAGCCTGTAAAGTTTTGGGGTCTTGTGCTCACAGAAGGGCGAGAAGAGAAAGCACGAAGGAGGGGGGCCACTCTAACAATGAGCGCACCCTCATTGTCCAACCTTACAAAGCGTAGAACTACATCTCCTTGGGCACATGAGTCCTAGGAGGGGCTTCCTTGAAGGCAGAGGTTTTGTGTGGTTCATCTTGATAGCCCACTCAGCACCTAAATCAGAACTGTTCCTCACTGTTAAGTCAACTTTCTACCTTCCCATGTGGGAGAGATCTAATGTGACAGTTTCTAGCTCAAACATCCATCCACCCCTGCCCTTACTCCACATTGTAGGATGTACCATGACCTCTTTCTTCCAGATCCCTGAAGATGCTTCTCCTGCCCGGAAAGCACTGCGCAGATCCTAAGTAGGTTATGACATCCTCCATTAGACCTTCTCTGTCACCTACCACACCACCTGATGACTTCCTCAAGCTCCTAGGATGTGCTGGAACTTTCTATCATGACTTCCTGCCCCTTACCTGCCTCAGGGTCTGGTCAGGTTCTCTGAGATCACACAAACTACGTCATCAATTTTTGTTGCCTTGAGACCACATGTAATCAACATGTATGAATGGTCCATAGTATAAACATAGTGAAATACCCCCCAAATCCTAGTTCGAATGGTTCTAAGTGGCCTAGAAATGAAGCAACTTGAATGAGGAGGTGTCTCTCTTGGCTCTGGCATGTCTTTGTCCCTGGCCGGGCCAATTGTTGAATACAATGCCATCTGGTAGGGTGTTGTCAAGGCTAACCTTGGCCATTCCATCTGTACCTGCTCTGGAATTATAGAACCCCTAGATATGGCATACACCACACCCCACTCTGAGTGTGCGACTGTGTGATCACAGCCTCCACAACTCAACTGGGTGCTTTAAATAGCAAGCATTCCAGGACAGACCAAGATAGCACACGATTATATAATAAACTCAGTAACTTGAAATGAAAGGGAAAACTCACTGATTTTTTTCTAACACCACCAACAACAAAAGGGCATGACTAACTAACCCTTCTCAGAATGCAGATACCCAACAAAACACAGGAATACAAAAGAAAAAAACACATGCCGTTTGAGGAGGGAGTACCTAGCAATGCAGGCTTAGTCAGTAGAGTATTTCTAGTACAGTCTATAAGCAGCATTAAGATTCCCCCTAAGCAGAAGCCCAGCATGAGGCTCTTTTGATGGAACTCTAGAAACATGCTAAAAATCAAAGTTTCTCTCTGTCCCTCCTTCTATCTGCATGACAGAAGAAAATCCTATTCCCCCACATCTAGATGATATGTGAAACAGCCTTCCAGGGAAGACATCTATTCTTAAATGAAGAGAGCTGTCACCAACAGGTACACAGACTCAACAGCATCCCAAGAGCAGACTTCAAAATCAAGCTTGTTTTCAATAGCAATAATAGTTCCCTTAAACACAAGGATGTGTACACTTGTTATGCATTGCTCAGAGGGATGTACTCCAACCCAGCTTAACCAAAGCAGCTTGTTTCTGCTAGGAGACATCCCAAATGGTTAGATCATTTATCCCTTGCATATCACCGCTAGATCTACAGTTTCTGATATGTTACATCCCGAAGTAGTGGCCGGATGTCTTCCATAAGGGAATTTGGCTAAGGCTGGTCTGCATGACAGAGCTCAGTCCTGTGGAGCCCCTCATCAATTGCCTCCATCCTTTGCTATGGGCCCCATTTCCAGATAACTGCCTTCAAAACTAGACCTTGACCATGCTAGTCTGTGCATATAAGCTCTGCTGCACAGCCCACGTATGATATATTTACTCTCACCCTATGAACACGGGTCTGGCCAAGCCTGATCCCCACTCTATCAATTCAACGCAAGTCATTTATCAACAAGATGCCTGATGCCCGTTTCTGGGTAAGCAGGAAACTATTTCATGGAGACATTTGACACTGGCCTTTGAAGGGTGACTGGCAGCACTATGAATACCTCTGACTAACATCTGAAGGCAGGCCTGGCTGCTCTGAAATTGACCCCCTCCCCATGGTACAGCTCCAGGTAAGCCCAGCAGGTTCGCCCTGTAGGGACCTCTACCATTCCAACCCATTCATCAGCCATCCTATCTGTCCCTGTTTAATGGGGTCTGTGCATCTGTTGTGTCTGCCTGGCTTCTTCAAGAGTCCCTGGCTTCTGTACAAGACCTAATCCAGGCCTGTCATCTTTCCCAGTGATGGAGCTGGGACAGCTGTTGCTTCTTCCTCGATGGTAGGGTGGCTGCCAGGATGCCTGAGGGGCTCACCATTGTAATTTACATGCTTCAGGAGAAATCTGACTGCGCACGATCTTTGCCTGAAACTGTAGGAGAAGGCTATGCCCCTCTGCCTTTCACACCAAATTGATTGAATGTCTTTCCAAAGAGCACTGAGCTCATCTCCGTGCCTGCTCAACTTCAAACGGCCGGTGCTCTCATTAACCTAATTGCCTGGCTTTAAGTAACTTGCTTAAATTACCAATTAATGGATGACAATCTAGGTCCAAACAAGACATTTTTAAAAGCTTTCCCACTAAAAAGGAAAAAAAAAGAAGAAATTATTTCAACCATGACAAATGAGTCTCCGCCTTTGGGGGATTATTACAATAATTAGAGTCGCTATGCTTTAAGCCCCGAGGCATTTCTCAAAGAAAGGTACAAGTGACAAATTCTTGCAGACTGTGGGATCCTTCTCCCGTGATGGCATTTGTGCAAGGTACAGCCATGCAACCAAGCCACACTGATTTCCAAAGGCAGTTAGGCATCAGTTCTGTAGATCATTTTCCTCAGAGGGAAAATGGCCCTCAGGAAGAAAGAAGACTCTCAGAAGCCCCTGTTGGCTACATTAAAACTAATAAAACTCCTGATGATAAATTCCTCAGAAATGAGGAGTCCCCACTGCACGGCCTCTGCTGTCTTTAGGCACAGGCAACAGGAGGCACAGGGGGTGAATTATTGACTAGACTCATTTTATTGGTTTGGGTTTGGGCGGCGTGAGAGCAGCGGTTATATGGAAGATTCTTTTCATGTTTTGCTTCCCACCTCCCTCCAGAAGCAGCTGGTTTTGTCTTTAGTTTCAAATGTCAATAAAATAATATGTCGGAGCCATCATTAGAAGGTAAGAATTTGGACACGGGTATTTCCCAAAACACCTGAGGTCAAGCTCAGCCATTTCACTAGGAAAAGACACTCAAGACTCAACTAAAGAGAGAAGCTGGGGAGAGAGAGGGGGAGGAATGAAGAGCTGTGGGCCTGGCTGATAGGTGGCCCTGGGGATGGGGAAAGAACACCTGGTAAGAAGGAAGAAAGGCTGAGGCATTGTGGGCTGCTGGGGTACAGCAGCCCAGGAAGCTCACTCACCTACCCAGCCAGGTTCCTGTCTCTTGTTGATCCAAGTGTGGTTTTAACTCTCACTGTAGAAATGACAGCTAGGCTGTGCAAGGTATGGAAATTCCAATGCAAGTCTCAAGAACAGAACAGCATGGGGCAGCTGAAGATGAGATGGGAGTCAGGGAGGGTGAAATTGCCTGGAACTGTAACCTTTGCATGGGGACCCAGGGCTGGTGTTGATTTCAGATGCAGATCGCTGCATCGCTTAGGGACCACTCACTCTTTAGTCCCTTTCAAGCCAGCCAAGACACTCTTCTCCACTTTAGGCTAGGCCACCGAGGATAACAGAGAGAAATCTAAAGCCTGGACTCAAATGTGTCTCCGTCTCTCCTCCCATCTCTTCTTAACTGGAAGAACCAAAGACTACGGATGCATGAAAACCGGATGCAACTGGAGCACAGAACCTACCTTGAGAAACGCTGCTCACGTCACGGGCTGCTATCATGCCCAGCGCTTAGCAGCAGCTGGTATTGATGCCTGCCTGCTCACTGATTTCCCCCACATCCATTCTCTGCTCTTCTCTACCTTGCTTGGTACCCCCAACTGTGGGCTACTACAGCCCTCTACTTTGAATGGCAAGCTGAGTAACAGTCCCCAAAGACGAGCATCCATTGTCCTAGTTTGCTGTCTGTTGCTGTGACAAACACTGACCAAATATGGCTTGAGGTTTCTGTTCCATCCGGCCTTGCAGCCATTCAGTCCCAAAGAAACACAGAGGCTTATATTAATTATAAACTGCTTGGCCTATTAGCTCAGGCTTATTATTAACTAGCTCTTAAAACTTAAATTAACAAAAATTAAATTATTTGGTTTTTCGAGACAGGGTTTCTCTGTAGCTTTGGAGCCCATTCTGGAGCTAGCTCTTATAGACCAGGCTGGCCTTCAACTCACAAAGATCCTCCTGCTTCTGCCTCCTGAGTGCTGGGATTAAAGGCGTGTGCCATCATAATTCTTATCTATGTTTAGCCACATGGCTTAGTACCATTTCTCAGTAAGGAATTCTCATCTTGTTTCCTCTGCTTCTGGCTGGTGACTGCATCTCTGCCTTTCCTCTTCCCAGAATTCTCCTAGTCTGGTAGCCCCACATATACTTCCTGCCTGGCTACTGGCCAATCAGCATTTTATTAAACTAATACAAGTGACAAATCTTTACAGTGTACAAGAGCATTATCCCACTGCAGAGTTTGCTTGGCCTACAGGTTACAGGCCATCTCCAAGGACAGCTAGGTCAGGAACTCAAGCAGGAACCTGGAGGCAGGAACTGAAGCAGAGACCATGGAGAATGCTGCTTACTAATCTTCCCTCTGGACTATTCAGCTACCTTTTTATATAATTCAAGTCCACCTGAACAGGGATGGCACCACCCACAATAGGCTGGGCCCTCTCCCATCAATCAACAATTAAGAAAATGCCCCACAGGCTTGCTCACAAGCCCACCTGATGGAGGCAACATCTCAACTGAGATTCCCCCTTCTGAAGTATCTCTAGTTTGGGTCAAGTTGACAAACCTAATTAGCACATTCCTCACCCCAGTAATCTTCTATGGCAAAGGATAGTGTGGATGTAATCAAGTTAAAGATCCTGAGACAGGAGTTGATGCTGGATTTGTGTGTCAGTGCTAAATGAAACCATAAATCTACTTAAAGACACCATGGGACTGGGGAGATGAGATAATGGGCAAAATGCCTGCTACACAAGCATGAGGGCCTAAGTTTGGGTCTCAGAATCCATGTTAGAAAATCAAGAGTTCTGGCACATGCCTGTAACCCCAGCACTGGGGAGACAGATGCAGAGGGTCTTTGAGGCTTGTTGGCTGGCCAGCCTGTCCTAATTGGCAAACCCCAGGTCAATGAGAGAACTTGTCTCCGTAACAAGAAGGCTGGAAATATGGCTCAGCAGGTAAGATAAGTTGCTATGCAAACCTGAGTACTTGAATTTAGATCCCAAGTATCCACATAAAAAATAAAAATTAAAAATCTAGATGTGGTGGCTGTAACCACAGCACTCTGAGGCATGGAAACAGGAGGGTCACTGCTGTTTACTGGCTGCTGGTGCACCTCTGGGTTCAGTGAGACATCCTGTCTCAAGAGAATACTATAGAGAGTAACTAAACAACACACCAAAGGTTTCCTCTGACACCTGCAAGAACATGCTCATGTGTGCATGCACACAGACACACACACAAACACACACACACACACAAGCAGATGCCATGAACACATATACCACATCCATAACAAAAATTAATAATGATAATACAAGGTAAATTGTCCTTAAAGCTAATACCCAAGGTTCACTTCTGGCCTCTGTGTGCACATATATACATGTATGTGCATGTATGTACACACACACAAAAGAAGAAAACAGAAGGAACTTTGATGCAGAACAGAAGTCACCAGAGAAACCAAGATTAGAATGACAAGAACATAAACCAAGGAATTCCAGCAGCAAACTGAAGGTACATAGTAGCTTTCTCCCCTTGGGACATTCAGAAGGCTCTGTCCCTGTCAACACCGTGTCTTCACCCTGAGGAACTCATTTCAGACTTCTGGCCTCCCAAATGCTGAGCAAATAAAGTTACAAAGTTTTTAGTCACTAGGTCAATGCTAATTTAGGACAGTAGTCTAAGAAAGAAACCAATACCCCTCCCCAGCCTGATATTACTATTGGAAACATCTCTTGGTGGATTCTGCACTTCCGGAAATAGTCCATCAAAGTTTCTTCAAAATGACCCACAGAATGCATCTCTCACTTCCTGCAAAAATTGTATCTATTACATTCTACTTTGTTTGCAGACAGAATTTGTGACCTAATGCTTATATGGTACAATAAAATGTGCCCAGTGAGAAGAAGAAATTGAGAAATTGAGCATGGTGGTGCATGCCTTCAAGCCCAGCCTTTGGGATGTAGAATTCAAGACCAGCCTTGGCTACAAAGTGAGTTCCAAGCCAGCCTGAGCTATAGGAGACCCTGTACCACAGAAACAGAAAGAAAAAAGAGAGAGAGCAGAGAGGAAGGGCAGGAGAGAGCTGGGACTGGAGAGATAGCTCTGGGGTTAAAAAGCAAACACTGCTCCTACAGAAGACCTGAGTTCAGTTCTCAATGCCCAGATCAGACAGCTCACAGCCACCTGTAGACACAGTTCCAGGTGACTGGAAGCCCTCTTCTGGCCTCAGTGGGTCTCACACAAGGAAACAGAGATGCATGATAAAACAAAAGAGAGGTGGGAGCAAGGAAGGAAGGAAAGAAGAAGGGTGGGAAGAAGGAAGAAAGAGAATGCAAAGTCAGAATTGATATTAGGACCCCAAATCCATGCCTTACCCCTGGACATGTTCAGGGCTTCACCCAGCAGTTAGGATCCTCAATCTCTTCAGCAGCCACAGCAGAGGAGTTAGTGTTAGTTCTCTGTTGCTGTGACAACACAGGGTAACCAGGACCAGAAAACAGAAAGCTGAGAGGAATCAGATCTTTAACTGCAAACACACAGTGGAGAGAGTTGACAGTGGAGTGGGGCTCTGAACCCTCAAAGCCCATCCATAGTGATGTATTTTCTCCAGCCAGATTGCACCACCTAAAAGTCCCATAACCTCCCCAAACAGCACCACCTACTGGGAACCACATGTTCAAATACCTGAGCCTGAGGGGACTTTTCTCATTTACAACCACAGCTACTTTACTATCTCCTAAACTAGTCCCTCCTACTAAACTAGTCCCTCCCACAGCTACTTTACTATCTTCTAAACTAGTCCCTCCCACTAAGCTAGTCCCTCCCACAACTACTTTACTATCTCCTAAACTAGTCCCTCCTACTAAACTAGTCCCTCCCACAGCTACTTTACTATCTTCTAAACTAGTCCCTCCCACTAAGCTAGTCCCTCCCACAACTACTTTACTATCTCCTAAACTAGTCCCTCCTACTAAACTAGTCCCTCCCACAGCTACTTTACTATCTTCTAAACTAGTCCCTCCCACTAAGGTAGTCCCTCCCACAACTACTTTACTATCTCCTAAACTAGTCCCTCCCACTAAACTAGCCCCTCCCACAGCTACTTTACTATCTCCTAAACTAGTCCCTCCCTCTCCCTCCACTCTCTCTACTCTCTGTCTGTCTCAAGTCATTCTTCTCAACAAAACCCCCCATTTTGATGCCCCCCCATTGAATTGAATTATGGCTGCTGACTTGAATACTTTCAAGCCATCCAGATACCCAGTCCCACCTCCTCCAAGATCTATAAAATCAGAATCTAGTAGGAGAGTAATAAGACCTGGATCCTAACAAATACCCAAGATGAATATGGCGTGTAAGAGGAACAGAGTCTATGGCATAAAATTAAGGCCCATCTCAAGACTGGAAGAATGTCATCGGCCACATGCCCATCCAGATGGGATCCAGGGTGGTTATCACTGTTCATTCAGCATACAGCTTTCTGGTAAATTGGCAAGGAAAATAGAGTAACACACCTGTGCCCTAACTGATGAAATGTACAGTAATAGGTTCCTGAACTTCATCTTCTGTTTCCATCCCCTTTTCCTCTTTCCAAATTCCCTCCGTGTCCTTTGGGGAATCTCTGTGGACAGGGGTGAGGAAGCAAATTCAGCTAACACTAAAGCAAGGAGTGGCCTTCATCAGTATAATCAAACCTCTTACTAGGAACTCCAGGAACAGCAGGTTTGCATTTTAGCTGGTGTAACACACACAGGAATGGAGGCTTGGTAGCAGTACAGAGACTAGACTGAGTGTGGAAAGATGCAGGGAGAAGCATGGGGAAGACCCTTCACCACTATGAGTCTCCAGTCATGTGACCAAATAACTTTCCTTTGCTGGCTGCACCCTCTTAAGTTGCATCTAAAGGCACTACAGCCATTGTATTTTTCTAGTATTACATCATCAGCATCTGGCTGTCCTTTCCCAACTAATCCTTCTACTTTGAGAGACTGACTTTGATTCTTTTTCAATTTTTTTTAATTTTATTCAGTGTACATTGTTGTGCAGGTGTCAGATCCCATGAAACTGGAGTTAGAGCTGGTTGTGAGCTGCCATGTGGTTAGGTTTTTTCACTGTTGTTTTTGATTTTGTTTGTTTGTTTGGTTGGTTTTGGGTTTTGGTTTTTTTCAAAACAGGGTTTCTCTGAATAGCTTTGGTGCCCATTCTGGAACTAACTCTTGTAGACCAGGCTGGCCTCAAACTCATAGAGATCCACCTGTCTCTGCCTCCCAAGTGCTGGGATTAAAGGCGTGCACCACCACCACCTGGCAGGATGGTTAGTTCTTAAGAAAAGCTTTCTGATCCAAAGCCTGGGGTTTGATTCCCATTGATTTAAAAACATTATTTGTAGGGAGGTTTTTGTTTTGCTTTTTTCATTCTTTGACAATTTTATTCACCTGTATTCTGAATTAGAAGCATTTTCACCTCCATTACCCTCTTCCTCCCTCTCCCCTCCCCCCAAATTTCTCTCAAGCCCTTCTTCTCAGCAAGACTCCATTTTGATGTCCCACCATTGAGTTTAATTGTGGCTGCTGACTGCTGATGTGGATATGAATGGGGAACTATTTACCAGCAACTTCTCAGTGGCTACCTACTCAAGAAAATTACTTCCCCTCCCCCAGCACCCATCAACTACTCACAGTCCCTCTGTGAGAAGTGGGGCCTCATGAGCCTCAGATATGGGTAGTTTTGTTTGATTGGCTGACTGGTTTTGGTTTTTTTGCTTTTGTTTTTGAAACAGAATTTTTCTATGTAACAGAGCTGGCTGTCCTGGAACTCACTTTGTAGACCAAGCTGGCCTCAAACTCACAGAGATCTGCCTGCCTCTGTGCACCGCCACACCACACCATGGCACCACCACACCTGGCTTGTGGGGAGGTTTTTAATGGTAGAGAGTTCCAGCTTTGTCAAATAAAAATGTTCTGAGCTGGGCAGTGGTGGCGCGGGCCTTTAATCCCAGAACTCATGAGGCAGAAACAAGCGGATCTCTGTGAGTTTGGGCCAGCCTGGTCTACAGAATGAATTCTGGGACTGCTTCCATAGTTTCTGAGAAATCCTGTCTTGAAAAACAAAAAAGAAAAGAAAAAAATGTTCTGAATATTATTATACTATAACACGACTCCCTTAACAACAATGTGTGTAGTGACAGCCAATGTGAATAGAGGAAGGGTTTCAACGAACTGGTTACTGTTTAACAAAGGGGTGGTTACTACTGTCCTTATTATGTAATATGTCCCTCACAACAACCCTAAATAAGATAGTATTGTTGTTAATACCATTCCTACTTTCTCACTTTTTAGAGGTTTTATAATTCTGCGTTGAGTTTATGTATAGGTATGGGTGCAGTGCCCTGGGGGGTCAGAAGAGAACAGCCTGGAGCTGTAAATTATCTGACATGGATTCTAGGCACTAAACTTGGGCCCTTGGGAAGAGAAGTAAGAAGTAAGTGCTCTTAACCACTAAGCTCTTTCTCCAGCCCCCTATTTTTCTCATATTTACCAAAGCTTGGTTATCCCCAACTGATAAACTCTGGAAAAGGAGAAATTGGCTTTCTCCAATGGCATCTCACTGGGTATACAAACCACGCTCAAGGGTAGGCCCCATGCCCAGCAATAGATGGCCAACCCCCCTCCAAAAAACAAACAAAAAAAACCAATGGTATTTTTGGAGATTTTTTTTTAACCTTACTAGTTTTTTGTTTATATATATGATTCAGATGTTATGTTTGTATGGGTTTTCTGTGTGGACATTTGTCTCTGCATGTGTGTGTGTGTGTGTTTCTCATACTTTTTCTACATTGTTTGTTTTGTTATATTCTGGTTTGCTTGGAGTTTTTGTTTTCTAAAACGTGATAGAGGTGGGTGGGTGGAGTGGGATTACTGAGGGGTGGGGTGGGGGAAGGACCTGGAAGGAGAGGGGGTAGGAGAAATTGTAATCAGAATATACAATATGAAAAAGATTTATTTTCAATTTTAAAAAATTTAGAAACAAAACAATAAACAAAATTGGACTGAAGCTTAGAATGCAAAGTAACGAAACAGTCCAGGATTACAGATAGCCTTTCTCGCGCTGGAAGGAGGCTCTCAAATGGGGGGGTCTCAGACTTCCCTGATCTCGAAAGTTACAGTGGCTGCTAAGAGGTGCTTGTTTCTGTCATTGTTATCATGATAGGCTTGTTTGAAACAGAGTCTCAGGTAGCCCAGATTAGTCTCAGACTTAACAATATAGCTCAGATCTCAAAGTCTTCACCCCTACTGCCTCTGCCTCCCAGTCAGTATAAGATTGTACCTAGTGTGTTTGTCTGTGTGATTGTATCTACTGCCATACATCAGCTGTGAATGGTAGAACTCTGTGATAGCAAAGTCTATGTGTGTCTCTCCCTGTCACCCATCTAACAGCACCAGGCTGTGGAGTAATTCAAATATGGCAGCCACAGTTGACAAAATCTGTTTTTCATTTCATGTTAAAGTGAATGTGAACAGTCCTACAACAGGTGCAGGGCAACATGGAGACATATTTTTGGGAAGCATTTTACTGATGTAAAATAAAAAACTGAAACATTTGTAAAACATTTTAAATGCACATATTATGATGTCATCGCTACAAATGTGGCCCCTGGGAGACTTGTGAAAAAGGCAATAACCTTTTATTGTGAAAATAGTTTTGACCTCAGAGATCTTCTGAAAGGATACTTCAGGGGCCAGGGGCCAGGGGCCCCAGACCACACTGTGAGTCTTGGGAGCCTGACAGAGCTTTTCTCCCGCAAGCTCTGGAGGAGTCTGTCACACTACCTGTAGGAGATGCCTTCTTCCACTTTTTCTACTTTTGCCACACTGCCCTGGTTCGCCAGTGTCAGTTGCTTGGCATGCTGGGACACAGAGACCAAGGGCTCACTCTGGGTCCTTGCAGTCTGCTGGCGGGAGGGAAAGCAGTGAT
>LOEQ01002772.1:126337-160447 GCA_001685075.1 Bramus lutescens
GGAAGGAAGGAAGGAAGGAAGGAAGGAAGGAAGGAAGGAAGGAAGGAAAAAGGGCAGTGACATTTAACTTCTCTCCAACCAAAAATCTACAGTTAATTCTATAGCAAGCAAGCAGTAATGTTTGTAACTCATAGTGTTCTCTGAAATATATGCTTAAAATACACAGTTTAATAAGCTCAGTTGTAATATTACCGTGTGGAGGGTGATAGATAAAAACATGGATGCGTGGATGCATGGATGCATGCTCCTGTAAGCCCTCAGAGAAATGGGGACGTTGGGTGTCCTGCTCTGTTGCTCTCCACCTTATCCCCTTGAGGTGGGTTGTCTCACTGAACCTGGCACTAGATCGGTGGCCAGTAAACTCCAGGGATCCTTCTGTCTCTGCCCCTGTCTGCTCAGGTTCCAGGAGCACAGGTCCAAGCCCAGGTCTTTCTGTGGGCACTAAGGACCTAAACCCAAGTCCTCACTCAAACCCAGCAAGCATTCCTCACCAAGCCATCTACACACATGGTGTTCTTATTTCTAGCTTTTTTTTTTTAATGTTCTCAGCATATGTTCCATTGTGAGGGCTGTGCTTATTTGGTGCAGAAATCCCTCCTAATTTTTGTTAATTTGAACAATTCCTAGGAACTAAAGACCGTGAGTATTTATAAAGCGTCTATGTGAACATTGTCATTTTAATCCTATGACTGGAGACTATGTGTGAGAGGGGGTAGAAGATTCTCAAACCAAACTCCAGAGCTAGCAAACTCCTATGCCTGGCCACCATGGAACAGGGAAGGTACCCAAGAAAGCCAATGAGAGCTGGGGAGGGAGCCCAGTTGCTAGAGCATTTGTCTGATGCACTTACAACTCTGGGTTTAATCCTTGGACTTCGTAAGTTGAATGTGGTGACACAAACCTGTGGCTCTAGCTATGGAAGGTTGAGAGAGAAGGTTCAAGGTCATCTCCAGCTACACAAGAAGTTTCATGCAAGCCCGACTTATAGGAGACTCTGCTCCCCCTCACATACACACTCCCCCCCGAACAACAAAAAAAAAAGTTAAATAGCTGCACAGAGGCCTTCTAACTAGGCTTTCTCTGCACAAGAATTTATTCTTTTCCCTTCAAATGATAGATTTAAGCTTTTTAATTGCATTTATTTTGTGTGTGTGTGTGTGTGTGTGTGTGTGTGCATGTGTGGGGGGGATAACTTGTGGGAATCAGTTCTCTCCTTCCACCATGTGACTGCTAGAAAATGACAAGACTCCAGAGAATGGCACAGCATGGGATGGAGAGATGGTTTGGCAGTTAAGAGGACACCCACATGACAACTCATAGCCTCTGTAACTCCAGAGCCAAAGAACCTGAGGTCCTCTTCTGGCTTATGTAGGTACTGCATGCACACAATACATATACAAGCATACAAGCAAAACAATCACATATAAATACATATTTTTATCTATACATAAATATGTAAATATATGTAAATAAATATATGTAAATAAATACATATTTTTAAAAGGGGTTTCAGAATGGCTAGAACCTAGGGAAGGGCCAGACCTTCTAAAGCAAGTGTCTAATGTTTCAAAAACTTGAAACACTCGGTCCCAAGTGGGAGGTCTTTGTCAAATCTCTCCCCTGAGGGTTCAAGGAACTCTGTGGAAAAGAAAGTAGGAAGGTGGTAAGAGCTAGTGAGGATGGAAGATGCCATGGAAACAGTGCCTTCTAGACACAGCATGACTGATATACACAAGAACTCATGGAGACTGTGGCAGCATGCACAGGGAGACCACAAGTCTAAAGATGAGGTCCCAGAGCTGAGAGGGAGAAATAGTAACGAGCCCCTGTCCTTAACCCAGAAGTTATCTCTAATTAACAACTTGTAACTTACAATGGAAAACTTAGGTTTTTTTCTCAATAGAGTCTCACTAGGTATGCAAACCACACTTAATGGCAGGTCCCACGCCTCACAGTAGAAGGCAGACATGAAAATGAACTTGCGGTAATTTTGGAGGGGCTTATCTCATAATATTTTTGTTTTATCTTACAGCTCTTTTGCTCACATATTGTGGTTTCTGGTTTTGTGGTTTTATGGGATTTCTCTGTGTGTGAATTGTGTGCCTCTGTGTCTATAAGTGTTTCTTTTGCTATTTCTTTTGGGTCTCTTTTCTGTTTGTTTGTTTTGCCCTATTCTGATTTGTTTTTATTGTGTATTATTTTATTATTTAGATGACTTTTCTAATGAGAGGGAAGAAGAGAGGGTGTGGATTTGGGTGGGTGGGGATGTAGAGAGGGAGGATCAAGGGGGAGATGAGGGATGGAAGAGTAATCAGAATATATTGCATGAAAAAAATCTATTATCAATAAAAATATAAGTGTCTAGCAACAAACGGAACTTCTAAATTTACATCTGAGAAAAGAATGGAAGAGTCTCATAGGTGCCTTCCTCACTGGAAATGATGTGAGCCCAACGAACAGTACATAGATCAGAACCACCCATGGTTTTGTACCGAAGTCTTCTGCTTCAGGAAGAAGAGTTTTCAAACAGTTAGTGCGAATTTGGAGTTCTAACTGAGCACACATCTTGGAAATGAGAGCAATGATTTTAAATTGGTTGGGTCCCTGAGCTTGGATTCACATCCCTTTCCAAAATGCTTAAAACAATTCTGATGTAATCTTAGATCCGTTGTTGACTGCATTTGGGGGAATTTATGGGAAAATGGCCAAAACCCAGAGACCAAAAATAAAATAAAAGAAAAGAAAAGAAAGAAAATATCTCTAAATTTTAAAAGAGTTTAAGCCCCAGGCTATTAATATAATATTATTTCCTGGAAATTCCAGCCTAGAGTATTAAGTATCATTTATCTGCATTCTGAAAAGCTTGTAGGGTCCATCGAAGCAGAGCAATTTTTTTTCTTAAGAAAAAATTATGTCAAACAAATAACATTTCTTATTTCTAAAAAGATTACTAAGTTGGTTGACGAATTCACTCATTACATCCATAAATATATGTATGTTGAGCCAAGAACTCTTCTAAACACTGGAAATCCAGCTGAAGGACGGAAACCTCTTGCCTTCAAGCAGCACAAGTTCTCGTAGCAAAACAGGAAGAAAAGTGACCAGATGTGTCGTTGCTAATAGAGACAAATGCTGGGAACAAAAATAAAACGGCCAGAGGACAGACGCCAAGAGGTGTGATGAGGAAAAGCTGCATTTTCCTATATGCAACACACATGACAGTGGCTGCACTATACAAATCTAGCACAAGGCCATGCATGTTATCCATGGTGGAACATTTGTTGATTGAATTCTTCAGGCTGACACTGGTAACTGACTAGGTATTGTTCAAGAACACACACCATATTAGTTCTGGTCCAAACTTGATTAACACTAGTCCTTATGTTTAGATGGAGTTGCCCATGCACTAAACCAAACACACAGGGTAGCCAACGTGGAGGAAATGGTAGAAGAGGCAAGAAGTGAGTGAAATTGAGAGAGGAGGCAGGGTCTCTAGGGGGCTGGGGAGATGGCTCACTGTGTTTGCTAAGTCTGAATCCCCAGGGTCTGCATAATAGCTGGGTGTGGCCGTGTGTACCTGTAATTCCAGGCTGGGGAGTTGAAGTCAGAGTTCACTGATCAGCTACTATTTCCAAATTACTGCACTCTGAGCTCAGTGAGCGATCCTGCTCAAAAACTAAGGTGGCAAACTGAGTGTGGTATAAGCTTTTAATTCTACTCTGGGGTGACAGAGACAGGCAGATCTCTGTGAATTCCAGGATAGACTACTGGTCTACATAGCCAACTCCAGGCCAGCCAGGAGTACATCGTGAGACACTCTCTCAAACAGAAAAAAAAAAAAAGTAATATGGAGAGCAATAATGAAAGACACCTGGTATCAATCTAAGGCCTCCACATGCACACACTCACACTCACACACACACACACACACACACACATACACCAACACCAACTACAACTAAAACCCTTCCAACGTCACTATTTCAACAAGCAATTCTCAAACTCCTTGTCTGTCATAGCTTAGTTCAAAATGAACCAAAGCAGCAGCCTAGGAGTTTCAAACTCTCCCCCAATCTGAAAGGTAAACGGACAACAGCAGACGCTGTCCTTTGTTCCTTCCTGGCCTCAAACAAACAAAAGCTCAAAGGTAAACTTTCAGGATAATAAATTTGGTTAGCTATCTCCTATCTCCAACACACATACTGAGTCTGGGCCACACAAAACAACCTTTAATTAGCCTTAAGTTAAAAGCCAACAGTAAGGGGGATGTGGTAAATTATTTTCAGCCAGTAGGTCACATCATCCTGGGAAGAAGGCATTTTTGTGCCTACCCCAATAAAATTCTCAGTGGACAAAGACTCTGTGAAACTGGCTTCTTGTTATTCTCCCAGGTCTCCTGCTTTTGTCCCTTCCTGGAAAACACACTATCCTCTGAACTCTAGTCTCATTAAAAGCCTGCTTAGCCTCTCCTCTGCTCTCCTCAGTATTTTGTCTAGGAAGATGCCCTGGGGACCATATCCCTAACTTTAGGCCACCTCACCCAAAGACTGACTAACATCCATGATGTAAAACCAGTAGATATTGGCTGAACATAGTTGTGCACACCATTAACCCCAGCACTCAGGAGGCAGAGATATGTGGATCTCTATGAATTTAAAACCATCCTGGTTAGTGAGTTCCTGGGATTGTATTGGCACAGGCTGAAAAGCCAATAGAATGGGACTGAGTGGTGACAGACAAATTGAATGAGAAAAGAGAATTCTTTTTAGTACATGACATATGGTAACTGGACATTAGCACACAAAATTCTGAAGCTGTGTTTTTCTAACTTTACACCATAGATACAAAGTAGCTCAAAGTAGATCATGGACCTAAACAAGGAAAAAAAATCTACAGATGGTATCATAAGAGTATCTTTGAGATCTTAAACTAAGCAATGGTTTCTTACATATGCCATCAAAATACAATAAAAATAAACTGGACTTCAAAAAAATTAAACTTCTTAAGCTGGGCAGTGGTGGTGCACTCCTTTAATCCCAGCACCTGGGGAGCAGAGGCAGGTGAATCTCTAAATTTGAGGCCAACATTGTATACAGAGTGAGTTCCAGAACATCCAGGGTCACACGGAGAAACCCTATCTTGAAAACCAAACCAAAATAAAATTTAAAACTTCTATATTTCCAAGGAAACAATCAATAGAGAAAAAGAAAATTATGGAATGGGAGAGATACGTTAAATTTATGAAATTTCTGTACATAAAGGATTTGTACAGAGATTATGTGAAAAGGGTCAGTGAGAGGGCTTAGTGGATACAGGTGCTCGCTGCCAAGGCTGACTTCTGAGACCCACAAGGTGGAAAGAGAGAACCAATTTCCATGGCTTGTCCTCTGACTTTCATACACAAATACAGAGGCACATGTGCAACACACACACACACACACTGAATGAATGAATGAATGAATGAATGAATGAATGAATGCAATTTAAAAACTAAAACAAAGTTCCCTTTAATAGTAAATGTGTAAAGAACATCAAGGCAGTGAGTGGGAGGATCCAATTTAAAAATGGACGACTGATTCCATTGGGCATTTCTCGAAGATACACTACAGCTAGGATTGTGTAAACAGATGTTAACATCAGTCACCAGAGAAATGAAAGGCAAAACGACAGTACTCTGACTCCTCAGCACCCCAATGAGTAGGCCATCATCCTCGTTTTTTTGTGGTGAGGCACAGCATCCCCTATGAAGTATTCTCCTCTCCCCCTCACTCATCCTGGCTTCTCCAGCTCTCGATTCCCTTCTTCCTGGAAACTTCCCCTGACTTCATTCCCACTTCTTATTTCATTTCTTAGAGATTTTTCCTTCCCCTGGACCCTAGAGCATCTATGTTGACCTTGACGATGGTCTTTAGCATGTTATGTTGCTGTCTCACATACACAGACACACACTCCTGGCTGAGAGTCATCATCACTGGGCAGACCAACTCCTTCCGAGGCTCACACACTCAGCATGTAGAATGACAACTGGGACGTGACCAGCAAATGATTTGTCTGTGACTGCCAGAGACACTAGTCTGACCGACGTCATAGACAATGGCATCGGCACAAAAAAAACTAAACAAAAATATTGATCGCATTACAAATACCAAATGAAGAAAGGATTCCACGAACCTCACAAAGGCCAAGCCACCAGAATGACTCCCAGAAAACGGGAAGTATGGCAGAAGGTAAGGGAAGGCTCAGGGCAGAGAACAGAATGTGGAGGACCTGGATTCCATCTCTTGCAAGGAAAAGATAAACAACTGGGCGTGTTTTTGCCCTCAAGACAAGTCAAGGCTGCCCAGGCAGGGTGACCACCCTGCTTGACCACATATTTGAAATGGTATCTTCTGTAAAAGGCAGTCAGACCACGGATCCAGATTTCAGACTGGAGGAATGCACACAGGGAGCAGAACTAAACATTAGCAAAACTAATGAGAAGAGGGAGGGGGTCAAAAGAAAATACCAGGCCAACACATTTTAAAAAGCCAACACCTTTAAAGGGAGCTCTATGATTCTTCCTCATGCACAAAAATACCTAATAACAATAACAGCCAATAGCGAAGACTTATTCTGGTGCCAACTGCGGCAGCAAAACCCTTATTACATAATGTCACTTAATCTTAGGGATGTTTTATGCAGAACACATCAGAAATCATCTTTATTGATACTTTCTCTAAATAGATACTTGGCAACATTCACTTTAATGTATTCTACAGAAGAAAAACCACAGTGTTTTTCTTTTAAGGTGGCAGAAAATGAATGTGTGTTAATATTCTCTATTCTGGTTTTTATCTTTATTAATTTTGATTGTTAGTGTTACTCTTGACTTAAAGGCTCTGATGATTTTTAACCTGTCATTTTCTAAGAATTGTTTTTACAGCTACAGAACTTCCTGTCTGTTGTTTCAGTTGTGTCCCACATGTTGTGATAAGATACTTTATAATTTATTTTAAGTTAGATCTGCTTTGCTTTTAATTCCAAGAACATGGAATATGTTTTGAACTTCCCATGTGGAAGTGTGTGCATGTGTGTATGTATGTGTCTGTGTGCATGTATGTTTGTGTGCATATGTGTGTCTGTGTGCATGTGTGTGACCGTGTGTGTGTGTCTGTGTGCATGTGTGTCTGTGTGCATGTGTGTGCATCTGTGTACATGTGTGTGTCTGTGCGCATGTGTGTGGCCATGTGTGTGTGTGCGTGTGTGTCTGTGTGCATGTGTGTGTCTGTGTGCATGTGTGTCTGTGTGTGTCTGTGTGTATCTGTGTGCACGTGTGTCTGTGTGCGTGTGTGTGTTTGTGTGCATGTGTGTGACTGTGTGTGTGTCTGTG
Source organism: Bramus lutescens (assembly GCA_001685075.1). Classification (NCBI taxonomy): domain Eukaryota; kingdom Metazoa; phylum Chordata; class Mammalia; order Rodentia; family Cricetidae; genus Bramus; species Bramus lutescens. The sequence continues at coordinate 133,707 of LOEQ01002772.1, forward strand.
TGCATGTGTGTCTGTGTGCATGTGTGTCTGTGTGCATGTGTGTGTCTGTGTGCATGTGTGTGTCTGTGTGCATGTGTGTCTGTGTGTGTCTGTGTGCATGTGTCTATGTGCGTGTGTGTCTGTGTGCATGTGTGTACCTGTGTGCATGTGTGTGACCGTGTGTGTGTGCATGTGTGTCTGTGTGCATGTGTGTGTGCATGTGTGTGTCTGTGTGTCAGTGTGTGTAGAGGCTAGGGGCAATGTCTTTCTCTATCACTCTCCACTTTTTTTTTTTAGATGAAGTCTCTCACTGACCCTGGGGCTCGTTTCAGCTTTACAAACCCCAGGAATATGCCTGTCTCTGCCTCCGACCCTCATTCCAGGGATACAGAAGTACGCTGCTACCCCCAGATTTTATGAGGGTGCTGAAAACCTGGGCCCATAGCAAACCTTTACCTCCTGAGTCATGTCCCCTTCCCCCTGGTTCTTGAGACCTCTTGCTATGGAGTCCGGACTGGCCTGCGATTGACTACAGAGCCTAGGCTGGCACAGAACCTTTGATCTTTCTGCAGTAGCCTCCTGAGTGCAGGGAATACAGACATGCATTGCCATACCCATGTAATATTTCTCACATTATCCCAAGGGAGCATAAAAACAGGAATATATGCATGTATATCTTAAGCAGAATTCCTCCTGGTTGTCCCTTGCAGATAGCAGCCTTGGAATGTTAACAGGAATTTCACACAAGTGTGTGTGAAATTTATGTTGCCTAATCCCATACAATGACCACTCTCCTCTCTTTCATTTCTCCTCATCTCCACTTTTCCACCATCCTCACTCTTGATCTGTCTCCTTTCTTTCTTCCTCCTCTTCCTCTCCCCCTGCATCTGATGAAGTATTCCCAACAAGCCTTCTGAATGAGCCCGCCTGCAAGAGCCTTCCTCCTGAGAAATTGGGTGGCTGTGTCAATGCTTCTGAAGCCTATTTTTACACTCATGTTTGTCCGGAGTCTGACGTGGTTTATCACAGTCTCTCCCAAAGGCCCATTGTTCAGCACTCCAAGAAGAATGTTGTTATATGGACTGTTAGTGCGTCAGCCCGGCTCTCTCTGGGGCAGTTCTTGGATGAAATTAGACTATTTCCATTAGGAGACTGTGCGTTATTAGTCCCTGGTGCCAAACTGGAGAATGAGCCAAGATGACTATTTCTGGCCAGGCTCACCTCAGGAAGGAACCTTCTTGGCTTTAATGGGATTTTGCTATTGTTGGTTGCCTTCTGTTTGACACCAGGCCAGCCGAAGCTTGGATATTGTTTAGAAAGCTGCATGAAATATAATAGAGCCCCAGCCATTTGCTGAGGCACATTCCTGCACAGAGTTTATTTTGAAGAAGGAAAAAAATATATTGTCCTTGGCAGACAACAATTAAAAAAAGAAAAGAAAGAAAGAAAACAGTAACTTGACTCTCTGACCGTACGCTCCTTGTTGCCAGCTCTGTTTAAAAACTCCCTGCTGGTATCAGAGAAATTCACACCAAAGCAATAAATCTCTTGTAATATTTATAAGCATCTTCATTACACAGATTCATTACAGATCCAGGAAGATGTTTAAACTCTTGGAGGCCTTCAGGGTTGAAGCTGTTTGGAAAGAGTGAGTGGACAGAGGAACGCTGAAAGAATATTCCAGACTCACACTGATCACCCCCGGGACAAAAGATATGAAGATCACAAAATTTTCCCTGCCTTTCGAGCTAGACAAAATGCTCCTCACAGGGCTGGAGATGTAACTCAGTTGGTAGCATGCTTGTCTAGCATGTTCAAAGCCCTGGGTTTACTCCCCAGCACCATGTAAACAGAACATGGCAGCCATGCCTATAATCCCAGCATTCAGGAGGTAGAGGCAGGAGGATCACAAGTTCAAGGTAACAGTACACTGGGGGCACGGCCAGACTACATGAGATCGTTTCTCCAAAAAAAAACAAAACAAAACAAAACAGAATAAAATCTTGCCTCACCCATCCTCAGGAGCAGAACCTTTGTGAGACCAGCAGAGCTACTGGCTGATGCATTGGGAGATGGCAGAAATAAATCTCCTGAGACTCTTCCGTCTTGAAGATGTACAAAGGGCTACCTTCTGATGGTAGTGGCAATGGTTTGGGGGTGCTGATGAAAGTGTGATTGCCATCCAAGTTTGATTTTTGGAGCAGAAGTAGTCTATTTAGACACAGCCATTATAAAATCTTTCTTGTAGGATATTGAAGTGCCCGACATTCTTGGATGAGGCTGAAAGCCTTAAATAGTTCTCTTACAAATGCTCCTGGTGTCCCCGCTGGCCTTCTTTTTTGGTTCAGCCCCTTTGAGGCCGAAGTGAATATGTGAGAAAATGGAAGCCTACGAAAACAAAGTAAAACATAACCCTGAGGCAGGGTCTGAATGGACGAGCATTGCAATAGCAGTAGGGTTCCGTTAGCAGATTGAATTGAATTGGTTGAATTAAGATACTGTTTTCCCATGATGCTTAATGATAACATCTCTAAGTCTAGAAGCCAGTTCCATCTATTGACATTCTGATGTCTTTTAGCTTGTTGCTTCCTTTCACTTGGTAGGCGTTACCTTGGCCTTTTCCTCTTTAGCTCTTTCAATAAATAATACCTACAATTAAGTCTTGACTGTCAACAACAATGGGGAAGAGGGGAAGCTGCGATAATTAAAAGATAATACCCCAGGGCAGACACCAAGTCAATTTTAGACATAAATGTCACCCCTTTCCCATGAAATCTCTTATTGCAATTGCTGACCCATGGCCAAAGCACACTGCTGGGTGCTGTGTGAGGCATGAACAAGAGGAAGAAACACAGAACCCCAGAGACCAGGCAGCTGGTGGAGACTGTTTCTGCCATGCCCACACAAATGGGGCCATGCTCTCACCTGAAGGAGGCCAAGGCAGACTTAGTCCTAGGAACAACTTTGGCATAGTGTAAAGAACTATAAAGACAGTCCCCAAATGTCAGACTCCCACATATATGCTACACATAATTCCCTATGAGTGCGGGCAAGAGAGTCCCATGTATGGGGCAGGATAGAATTCCTCTGATTGGGTTATATTATGGAGCAAAGATGAAGAGATTTCTCAGCTGTACTGGAGGTCCTGAGTTAGCGACTTAGTGAGTCAGAGGGAGACCATCTTCTATGGGTCTGACCTCATCAAGGGGACATCTGTAAGGGAACCTGGGACAGCTTCGGAAGAGAGACACTGTATTGGTTAATATTTTTTTTAAAAAAAAAGATTGATTGATTGATTTATACAGTGTTCTACCTGCATGTATGCCTGCATTTCAGAAGAGAACTCCAGATCTCATAGCAGATGGCTGTGAGCCACCATGTGGTTGCTGGGTATTGAACCCAGGTCCTCTGGAAGAGCAGCCAGTGCTCTTCACCTCTGAGCCATCTCTCCAGCCCTGTACTGGTTAACTGTGGCCGTCAACTTGACAGGATCTAGAATCGTCTAGAACAGAAAACTCTGGGCATCCCTGAGAGGGAGTGTCTCCATCAGGTTAACAGAGGTGAGAAGACCCACACTAACTGTGGGCAGCATCCTTCCATGAGCCAGGGTCCTGGATGGAATGAAAAGAAGAACGTAGGAGCAGGTGAGATGGTTCAGCAGGGAAAAGCACTTGTCGTGAACACTTGGTAATCTGAGTTCAGTCCTCTATAGTAGAAAGAGAGAATCAACTGCTGAAGGCTGGCCTCTGACTTCCAAGTTTGTAAACACACACACACACATATACACACACACATACATACACACACCACACACACACATACACACACACATACATACATACACACACCACACACACACATACACACACACATACATACATACACACACCACACACACACACAAACACAGACCTACCTGTGAGTAAATACATTTTTTTTAAAAAGTGAGCTGGGCCCCAAAATTCATCTCTTTATGCTTCCTGACTGCTAATACCCTGAGATTAGATGTCTTGGGCTCCTGAGGCCACGCCCTCCCCTCTATGGTGGACTGCACCCTCAAACAGTGAGTCATAATCAATGCTTGCTCCCTTCAGTCCCCTTTGTTGGGTTATTTTGCCTCATCAATGAGAAGGATGAACCACTACCCTGTCTTAGTGAGTTTGAGCTCCCAGAGCAAAGTCCCAGACAGAGGTGGAGTTTATGAGCCCAGAGTATCTATTCCTCATAACCCTGGAAGTCATGAATCATGTGTCATGTGTCAGCACAGCCAGGTACTAGTGAGGATTCTCACCCTGGCATCTTACAGCTGCCTTCTTGCTTACACGGTTGTGGCCCGTGAGTGTTCTGGAGTCCCGTATGTTTCTTGAGGCAAGTGTCTGTGGCACTCATACTGGCCTTGAGGACTCACAGAGTCCTCTACCTCAGCTCACTGCATGCTGGATGGCAGATGTGAGCCACGGTGCTGGCATAGGGTCTGTTGTATAAGAACACTATTGCGCCATGGGGCTGCACCTCATTGCCTTGACCTTATTACCTCCTAAAGGCCCCACTTCCCAATACAAGAACCGTGGAACTCAGGATTTATTTTCAATCTCTTTTACCTATTCTTTCACAGTTTCATACTTGTATCCAGTATATCCTGGTCACACCCAACTCATCCTTCCTATTCTCCCACAACATCCCCAACCCATCCCCTTCTGTCCTAGTTAGGGTTAGTGGTGCTGTAAGGAAACACCGTGACCGAAAGCACTTGAGGAGGAAAGCTTACTCGGCTTACCCTTCCACGTCACTCTTCATCCTCAAAGGGAGTCAGGGCAGGAACCTGGAGACAGGATCTGATGCAGGCATCTTCTCACCCTAAAGACCTCTCCTTTCTTCTGTTACCCCAAGTCCAGCTAGTGCTGCCTGTTGCAGAATGAGCTGATCTCCGCTTGACCTGGTACAGGCAGTCACAGCCACAGTGAATTCTTGAGTGTGAGCAGCTGTGTCGTGTCCAGGGGACAGCTTGCTTTCCCATCATCCTCCAGCTCTTGTATTCCTTCTGCTACCTCCCCAGCTGTGCTCTCTGCTCCCTGTGGGGGGTGATATTAATGTCCTATTTAGAACTCAATAGTCACCCTTCTCAGTCATTTAGCTAGTTCTGAGTCTGCGCATTGACTGTAGGGATGAACATAAATATGTAGATGGTAATTTGACAACAAGTTAATTTGTTTAAGCAATAGTAGGTGTGGTGGTTTGGAAGAAAATGGCTCCCAAAGGCAGTGGCACTATTAGGAGGGATGGCCTTGTTGGAAGAAGTGTGTCGTTGTGGGGGGTGGACTTTGAGGACTCCTATGCACAAGCTTCACCCAGTGTCACAGTTCACTTCCTGTTGTCTGTGGATCAAGACGGAGTTCTGTCATCTCCTTCTCCAGCATCACGTCTGCCTGCATGCTGCCATGTCCCATATGGACTAAGAGGATAATGGACCTCTGAAATGGTAAGCTACCCCCAATTAAATCCATTCCTTTATAAGAATTGAGGTGGTCACAGTGTCTCTTCACAGTGGTAAAGACTCTAAGACAGTAGGCTTCCCCTTAGAGACTATGGTATTCTGAACCATGACATTTTAATCAGGGTTATGGTACCAAGCCTGAATTATCTCCTGTCGGGCAGTTCTCAACTCCAGCCAGAAAGCAGCTGGATATCCCATAACCTTCCTGTCATTATTACATCAGTGGTACATCCTGCAAGGCAAGTCAGTATTCAGATTCATGGCTGGGGAATACCATTAATGACTCTCCTATTTTTATTTATACTTTTGTTTGCTTGTTTTTTGAAACTGGGTCTCTCTTTGTAGTCTTGGCTGTTCTGGAACTCACTATGTAGACCAGTCTGGCCTTGAACTCACAGAGATCCACCTGCCTCTGCTTCCTGATTTCTGGCAGTAAAGGTATAAGCCACCACACCTGGCCTGACTTTCTTTTAATAGATAATGAGAATTATACATTTGAGAATATACATTCTTAGATGCCCTGTTTGAAATTTATAAATGGTGTAACTTGATCAAATAATTTAATCTCTGAAACTCGTACTTTAAAAAAAATGGGGAAAATAAGGACCTGGAAGGGTGATGTACTCCGTGATCCCAGCACTTGGAAGACAGAGGCAGGAGGATCGTGAATTTGGGACTATTCTTAAGCTATGTAGCAAAGCCCTATCTCAAAAGCCAAAACCAAATGGAAAAGATAAATTAACCTACATGATGCACCTCTCTTGGTAACCAGTACGCAGCATTGCTAAATATACACAGTTTTGGAGCTGGTCTAAGCTCACTAGACCACATATGCTCACTCTGCCTCTGATGATACTAATGAGCCATTTCACTGATCCTATTCATGATAATCCTCTGTATTATCATGAATAGGATGAAAATAGCGTTGCTACTCATATGTAGAGCTTTAAAATTTCTATTATTTGAGAATTACAAACATGTATACAATAAAATATGATCATATCCACTACCTCTTCCCCCCTCTAGCCCCCTCTCAGGTCCCCCATAACACACCCCCTCTCAATTTTATGTCTTCTAATTAATGGAGTGATTGTTGCCCATATGTGGATGAGTTTAGGTCCATGCACTGAAGCATAGGCAACTTACCAGTAGCCACACCCACAAAAGAAGATTACTCTCCTTTTCCCAGCCTATCAGCCGTCAGCAGTTCCCTACTGAAAAGGGAGGCCTTGAGAGCTCTTCCCCCATCCTTTCCCATGCTTTCTGGAACTTCGGGAGGCTTGACTTTGTTCAGATCTTTGCAGATAGACACAGCTTCTGTGAGCTTATGAAGGTAAAGGCTGGTCAGGTTCAGAGGGCAGCATTTTCCACAGCACTCCCCCGTTTCCAGCTCTACATCCTTTCTGCATCCTCTTCTAGGACATTCCCCGAGCTTTGTCAGAGGGTGGGTGTGGATAAAAATGCCCCATTTTGGGACAAGCATTCATGGTTGCTTATTATCCACCCTTTAACCAGTGCAGAGCAATTCTGCACTGACTGCTGCCCACTACTGAAAGAAACTGCCAGGATGAAGGGCTAAGAGCAGCTCAGATCTATGGGTCTGTGGTGGTCAGGAGGAGAATGGTCCCCATAGACTCAGATATTTGAATGTTTGGTCCCCAGTTGGTGGAACTATTTGGGAAGGATCAGGAGATGTGACCTTGTGGGAGGAAGCATGTCAATGGGTAGGGGGCAAGGGGGGAATTTTGAGGTTTCAAAAGCCCATGCCTCTCCCAGTTAGTTCTCTGCCTCATGCTTTTGGATCAGATGAAAGCTCTCAGTTACTGCCCCAGCATCATGCCTGCCACCTCTTGCCATGCTCCCCACCATGATGGTTATGGACTTTAACTCCCCAGAACCCTGAGCCCCAAATTAAATGCTTTGTTTTATAAGTTGCCTTGGTCATGGTGCTTTATCATAGCAACAAAAAAGTAATTAAGACAGGATGAGGGTCTCACACCTCATCTGCCGCTTTCCTGTGATGTGCGCCCCGCAGACCGGCAATTGTCATGTTGCTGACCATATACGCTAAGTTAGCAAATACGGCTGCATGCCCTATACTTTGCAAAACATTTTAAGTTGACTTTTAAAATGTACAATAATCCATATTTTATTAAGAATTTTTAATACAATATTTTCTCATTTTACATAGCTACCCCTGTTCCCCACTCCCCCCCCTGCTTCCTCCACCTTTCCCCCCATCCCACTTCCCCATTCTCTCCCCAGAAAGGGTAAGGCTTCCCATGGGGAGTCAACAAAGTCTGACGCTGCACTTTGAGGGAAGACCAAGGTCCTCTCCCCTATATCTAGGCTGAGCAAGGTATCGCTCCAGAAAGAAGGTGCTCCTAGATGCCAGTTCAAGCACTAGGGATAAATCCTGGTTGTACTGTCAATGCCCCACAGACTGTCCAAGCTTCACAACTCTCTCCTCATTCCGTGGGTTTAATTTGGTCCCATGCAGGTTCGCCCACTGTCAAAATAAAACACTATACTGCTAGCAATGTCATCTTTAGAAATAATCTTTGTTTTCTTCCCCTCCCCTGCCATGCCAGATTTTAAATTGCGATGCCCTGTCCTCTACATGCCCATTGCAGGGATTACAGCCGTTAGACACCACACTTCATGTTTTTCTTTAATTTGTGCCTTTTTTCTATTAAAAACTTGATTTATTGCTTAAAAAAGACAGGATCTAAACATAAATATTTATAAGGCATTTTGACAACATGACCATTACCAAAACAACAACAGTAGGTTTCAAGAAAGAATCTATGATCTCTTGACTGGTATAGCAAGTTTTATAAGAATTAAATTAAAAAAAATCAAGGAAAGCAGTGTTGCCAGTCTAGTGTGTGGCCATGCCAGCCTGGAGTGCTACCATAACTCCAGTTCCATTTCTCAAACTGGACTTTGGGCAAATTCTTTTTGGCACCTCACAGACTTAGACGGGATTTCTAAGTCTGTCGATCTCATAGTCTCAGACTCTCGTGGTGTAAGGGGCACATGCCTCTCTTTCTGGGCCCCTGGTTCGCATTAAGAGGGCAGGTGCCATGACTGGTAAAGTTCTACCATCTTCCCGGAGCCTCACCCATTCCCTTCCATGTCATGAATGACCGAGAACTGAACTTCCTGAAATCTGAATTGAAGAATCCATATCACATAGACACGACTTGCACAACCCCAGAAATGGCAGTGACTCTGGGCGAGTGTTTGATCCTTTCTCTTTGACCGATCAAGTAAACCTACACCAACGTGTCTCTGGCAATGTTTGATATGCCCCTATGTGAGGAACTGCCCATCCATCCACCAACTGAGCATTTATGTGTTAGACACACATGCAGTTATGGTGTTACAGCAAAGGAGAGGATGGATTCAGGATGCTTAATACCATGGGGGAGCATTCTTCCTGGCTGGGAGGAGAGGATGGATTCGGGAGGCTTCACACCATGGGGAGCATTCTGCCCGGCTGGGACTCCTTGTTGCTCTACTGTCATCCTCCCCCTGCATCAGCTCAACTCACACCTCCTCTTCTGCCCCCAGGGACATAGAAAACCCCCCAGGACAGCTGCCTGCCATCCTTAGCCACACGACCCTCACATATTGAAGACCCATTAGTGTCACCCCCCTCAGCCCTGGCCTCACTTAAGCTCTGTCTCTAAAGCCAGGATATGGATGGTAATGGGACGGGTAGGGTGATGATGAGCAATAATTCATTAGCATGGTGGCGCAGAGCAATGGAGAGGCTAGCAGACAAGGCCAGGCAGTGCTCCCTGGCACTCCATTCATTTCCAAGGGAAAACAATTCCGATCAGAGCTATAAAAAGAACGCTGTAGGATAAAGCAAGCCCCTCTCCCCACTTAGGCGATTTGTTTTCAATGAGAGCCTGGGCATTTGCTGGCCTCCTCCCAGCCTTTCTCACAGCATATTTCTTATCTGTTCTTTTATTCAGCTGGGTCGTTTTCATTGTCTCCTGCTCAGAAAAGCATGATAACAATCTAGCTTTGTGGCATTAGGAAAATTCGCTTCTCAACAAAGGAACCTGCCATTGTGCCCAAGCACTTCAAAGCTCTCCCAGTATCTTTATTTTTATTGTTTCTTTTCTTTTTCATTTCTCTTTTTTTTTTCAACAGTATGAATAATGTGGTTTGCACCCAAGACTATCTGTGGGAAAATGTACTTCCCATTGCTTGGATCCGGAACTGCTGACCACTGACAGAAAGATACAGTAATTTATTCTAAGCTTTGCAAAAATGTTTTAAATACTTTTCTCTTCTAAATAGAATACAATAGCAGCTGATAGAGATCGCGCTGCAAGCATTAAGTAAGTACTAAGAGTCAAGATGCTTCAACTAGATTATTAACCTTCATCTTGGCATATCTGCATATCATTTTTAATTAGGTATAAATAAAACTTGATATATAGAAAATGTTATGATAAACCAGGCCAAAAAAAATGCGTCCATTGTCATAGGAAAAGCTTGGTGAGACCACCAGATACCACAGCAAAGGACAACATGGACAGGAATACAGGAAATGAAGTAGGTTCAAGACTGGGGCTTTGTCCCGGCCAGCGGGACATGAACCAGGGTCCCTGGGAACCGGGAAGAGAGAGGAATGGAGGGCCAAGAGACACGAGAAATGACAGCAAGTCTTCTGATCAAGCTGCAAACTTTATTTTTTCCTCAGGAACATTTTATAGCAAAAGGGACTCACCCTACTTTTCACTTTGTTCATAAGGTAGCGTGCATTGAAGACCTAGGTCCTAGATCATGTTGCTATATACACATGCACACATGCATGTGCACATACACATCACATGTTCAACAACCTGGCTGCTCTGAGGAATGTATCACTAGGTGACTCTGTGAATGTCAGAACATCATAGAGTGCACGTACACAAATCTAGATGGAAATAACCCAAGGTGCACTTAGCCCAGATTTATCAGTCACTTAGACTTCTCTCCATTTGCTTTATTGCTGCTGATTTATTTCTAATTATATGAATTCATTTTAAACATTTGAGAGTCAGTTGTAGATATCAACCTCTCTAGCCCTAAATATCTCAGTAATTTAGTCCCTTAAGAAGAAACAAAGCAGTGCTGAAGCGATGGGTCAGTGGTTAAGAGCACTTGTTCTTGAAGAGGATCCTGGATTGATCACTAGCACCCGCATCATGACTTACAACCGTCCATAATTCCAGTTCCAGGGAATCCGATGCCCTCTGTGGGCAGCAGGCACACATGTGGTGCACATACATGCATGCAGGTAAAACATCTGTACTCATAAATAAATCTAAAAATCAAATTAAAAAAGAAAGCCAGGTGTGGTGATGTATCCCAGCACTCAGGATACAGAGACAGGAGGATCTTTGAGTCTGAAACCAGCCTACTCTACATAGTGAATACCAGGCCAGCCAAGGTTACATAGTGGGACCATGTCGCAAATGAAAAAAAGCAAAAGCCTTTCTCCTATGCATCACAATTTTATTATAAAATTAAGGATGTGTAACATTGACAGGGCTCATGCCTTTAGTCCCACCACTTGGGAGGCAGAGGCAGGCAGATCTCTGTGAGTTCGAGGCCAGTCTGGTTTACCAACCAAGTTCCAGGACAGCTAGAATTGTTGCACAGAGAAACCTTGTCTTGGAAAAAAAAAAAAAAGAATGTGTAACCCTGATGATATACTGCTCACTAATTCAGAGTACACATTCAAATTGCATCCTGGGTCCCAGTAATGGAATAAAAAAATCTGCCCTCTCAAACCAATAGCTAATTCAAATCATATTTCATTTTGTGTTGACATATCTCTTTGTTTTTAATTTTTTATACAATTTGTTTATTTATTTATTGGGTCCTTTTTGAGACACCGTTTCTCTGTGTAACAGTCCTAGCTGTCCTGGAACTTGCTTTGTAGACCACACTAGCCTCAAATTCACAGAGGTTCACCTGCCTCTGCTTCCCAAGTGCTGGAATTAAAGGCATATGCCATCACCATCTGGCTATAAAATTTATTTTTTAACAAAATAATTTCCTATAAAAAGTCTTTATAAAATTTAAAAATATAAATAATTTATGTGTAATTTTAATTGTATTTTAGCTGGCACATAGAATGTAAAAACTAGCTCTAATATATACACATATATATGGTATATATATATATATATGGTATATCTATTTTCTCCTCTAATTTAGAATGGTTCCTGGCCTTTTCTTTGATTTTTTCACACTTTTGAAGACTATAGACTAGTTATTTGTAGACTGTTCCTCAATTTGGATCCATGCAGTTTTTTGAAAGACATATCTTAATTTGAAACATAGTATATGTGTGAGTCCATGTGTGGGTGTGTGCATGTATGTGCTCGTGCTCATGGAGACCAAAGGTGTCAGATTCCCTGGAACTGGAGTTACAGATGGCTGTGAGCTACCCAGGACGAGTGCTGGGAATCAAACTTGGTTCCCCTGAAAAAGCAGCCAGTGCTCTTGACCCCTGAACCATCTCTGCAGTCCCGTTATCACCTTATTCTCATTACTAATCTAATTATAAAAGTGAAAACTATATTAAGCTAGAATGGCTGTACCCACTAGAGGTGGAACAGTGCCTGATCCTGTCACCCCAGGATCTTCTCCACTCAATCTTAGATTTCTTTTCCCCACTGTGGAACTAGTCTTTCTTCCCAGGAGCTCTACCTTGCTTAATGGAAGGTGATCCAGCATATGTCATGATTTCTAGGTCTTCTGGGAACTGAGAATACACACATATGTATGTGTGTATGTTCATTATCATATCCTTGTTGTGTGTATACATAGAATATATATACATTTCAGGCTGTCAGGATCACAGCTTATATAAGGGATATTTTTATACTTGTATATGGTTACATCTATATACTGATGTTCATACTGATATCTCTAATATCAGCTCAGTAACACAGGGCACACCCTATATTTTCTTTTTGCTGGATTTGTAACTCCAACAATGGGAAATCTACCTCTTATTACTCTTGATAACGTTGTTCATACGCTAATGCATACCTCTCCCAATAAGCAAACTCAACTAATGCTCATTTCTAGTTCTTTTTCTATAAACTTTCTAGAACAGAAGACATAAATCTTAAGTGTACAGTTCTACAGACAGTGACAAACTCATCTCTCTCATCATACTCTCGGGATAGGTAAAAATCCCCCCACCACCATCCCAAAGAGTTTGCCAGACAACCATCTTTCCACCTACGGCAGCCATTTTTAATCATATTCACTGTTGATTCTTGTCTCTTTGTTTGCATATAAATGGATATACAAATATATAAATGAGCACATAAATGAGTCATTCAGGATCTGCTCCTTTCTGTTTGCCTTCTGTCCCTCAGCAAGATGGAGAACTTGGTCCAGGATCTTGCACGTATTGACAGTTCTTCCCCTTTTATTGTATCAGATGCTATTGTTTGACACACCACATTCGGCTTATCTATAAACAGTCGTGTTGTTTTCGGTTGTTGGGTCTTACGAATAGCATTCTCACAAACATGTCTGTAAAACTCTTTTTGTGGGCGTGCTTCCTCTCATTAATCTCCATTAGTCTCTCAGAACCATTTCTTTTGTTTTCTTAATGGCCTCTATTGTTTTTCCCGTGTCGGTAATTTCTTTTCTTATCTCCACAATTTCTTTCCTAGTATTTACTAGGGGTTTAGAAACTTAGACTTCATAAAAGACCTTCCTCAACATGGACATTATAACTATAAATATCTATACAGTTATATGGACTCTTATCTGTCTTTATAGCTCGCTGATAATGATTTCTAATCTACTGCTGTTGTAGCAAAAAGGTTTCAGTCTTTTAAAATGTATTCAGACTTATCCCATAATCCCCTGTACTATCCCATCAAAATGCTCCTGGTGCACCTTGAATTATTTTGGCTTGGTTTGGTTTGGTTTGATTTTTGTTTTGAGATAGGTTTCATATAACCCAGGCGGGCCTCAAACATGCTATGTAGCTATGTAGCATCCTTCTTCTTCCTATTATTATTATTCCTCTTCTTTCTCCTCTTCCCTCTTCCTTTCCTCTTCTTCCTCTTCTTCCTGTTGTTGTTGTTGCTGCTGCTAGAGAATCTTATTGTTAGATTCACATGTATAAGGTTAGGGGAGGGAATGTGGGGCCCAACCCCCAAATCCTGGGGATGAAGAAGTTAATAGACAATGGACAGAGAAGGCACAGTGGGGAGGCTCGTCCCTGCCTGGAATATTTCCCACCCACCGCCCCACTCGGATCCCAGATCTCCCGGAGAACCTTGGAATAGCCTTTCCCCACCCCTCTGCTCTCTTCTGTCTTCAAACCTGTCCTTTCATCTCTCCCTTAGCTGCACCTGTAAGACCCACGAGTGTGTCTAGCACCCCAAGATTTGTCACGGGCCTCTTCGTAGTAGGGATGCACAGGGAGGAGAACACAAGCTGCATCCCGCCTGTTTCCATGGCACCTAACCCCTTCTCCCAACCCAGGCCTTAACACCTTCAGATTGGTGGTCCTCTTCCATAACTAACTCAGTCTGCTCTTCATGGTCTGATGAGCGCGACAGGCAAAACAAAGCCAATTCCATTGTCACTTCCAAATCTTGGTCTCTACGGTCCCACTGCAGGGGTGAGGTGCAAACCAAGGTGTACTGAGCCTGAGGGTAGACTGGTCTACCTGCTTGGGGCGGATGTACGTGAACTAATCCTCCTGTCTCTGCCTTCCAAAGTCCAGGGGTTACAAGTATAAACCATCACACTGATTTATGTGGTACTGGGAATTAAACCAAAGACATTTGCATGCCAGGAAGGCCCTCTACCACCTGAGCTACACCCCAGCTCAGCTACACCCCCACCTTCACCTGTGTACTTGGAAGAGAATGCGTAATCTTTAGGTGTTGCCTATCAGGCTATAAATGTCCTTTGGATCAAGATAGGCTAATTTATCATCTAGCTCTTCTGTAATTTCATGGTTTTGAGCTTTGTCTAGTCATTTTAATTTCTGAGAAGGAGGTAAAAGCTGCATCCAGTTCCGATTGTGGAACTATTTTGTGCTCCCATGAATTCTGCCAACTTTCTTCCAGCATTTTGTAGCTGTCATTACATGCATACATGCTTAGAGGGTTATTATGTTTCCTGATGAATTCATGTCTTATTATTATGAACTTCCTTTCTCTGGCATTATGTCTAATCCTGAGGTATGTTTTGTCTGACATTAGCATGTTAATCACTGATAATTAATAAAGCTCTCCTATGCCTCTAGCTCATCATTGGCTATTGTTTATTTTCAATCTGTGTCTTATTCTTAAAGCATCCATCTTGTAGACAGTAGATAGTTTGCTTTGAACAGTCATAAATTTTAAAGAAATTAAGAAGGGCATAAAAGAACTTTCCAACTCAGCGGGGAGTTCTTTATTTCTTCTCTTATGCATTTTTCACATCCAGAATTTCCATTTGGCCCAAAGTCATAAGTTAGTCCCTGTGTCATGTTTCCAATATCCTTTATTCAGACTTTGAAGCTATTTATTAAGTTTAATTTACATTCCTGTTCTTTTTGGTCCATTAATTCTGCTTCCTCTGGTTTTTGGCCTTTCTCTCATGATTCTTGTGTTCCTTGTGTTCTCCTTTCATTTCTTCTGAGTTCGTGTCCACTGGAGACTATTAGCTACCTTCACCGCTGGTGCATACCTTGGCCGAGAGACAAGAGATTCTACTCTCAGTTTTATGGCCTCCAAGTGAGTTGGGAAAGCGGGCGTGTATCAAGGTACTACAAGGTGATGTAATTCTGCTTTTAAACACACCTATACAAACTTTCCTTCTGGGCATTGTCCAGAACCTCTACCTCAGCGCAGCTCATTTCCAGAGGTGACCCTTCCCTGTGATGATGGCTAAGGCCCAAACATTGCAGAGTGTTCTGGTGAGGGAACGGTGAGTGGAAACGATCCAGCTAGCCTTTGCTCTCCACCCCGGTGAGGATGGAGCCTTTTATTCTGCTGACCCCGAACGCACATCTAATTCCTCAATCTGTAAAAGACATGCAGTGGACAGTTGTCTACCCGTGTGAAAGAAGCTTCTTGAAGGGGAAATACCAAGCTTTGCTGGTTGGCTTTGGTTGGGGTGTATTCCCTTTAAATAAATAAGTTGTTAGAGATGAAATTTGATATACCATCCAAAGAAGAAATATAACAAGCCACGAACCCAGAGAAGTCAACTGTAACAAGTGAAAAATTTGAATAAGTCAATTAATGAGAACTCACTGAGTGATAACAATAGTAAATCAAGCAAGCACTTAATCCCAGAGGAAATTGATTTTATAGACTTAATGGTATTGCTGGTGCCAGATTTCTGGTCCCTGAGGGAGTGTTTCCCAGGCCTCTTTCAAGCCTCCCCCAGCCCACTCCTGTCTTCCTTGCCTAGAGTTTCAGCTAGAGCCGGCCGTCCTGTGACTAGACAGGGACCTAGCTGAGCCTAAAGGGACTGAAAGGCAGAAAAATGCAGCCATAGCTAGTGTTGTGGAAACCTGGCTGGCTCTGGTGTGGTCTGAGTTCCGGAGGAAGGAATCTTCCAAGGGTGCAGTTATCTGTTCCCTCCTTTATGCAGTGGGCAGAGCTCTGGCTATGCTTGTAAGAGAGGCACACTCATGCTCACACATGTGTAAGAGAGGTACACTCATGTTCACGCATGTGTAAGAGAGGCACACTCATGCTCACACACGTGTAAGAGAGGTACACTCATGTTCACACACGTGTAAAAGAGGCGTGCTCATGCTCACACACATGCAAGAGAGGCACACTCATGCTCGCACACGTAAGAGAGGCACGCTCATGCTCACACACACGTAAGAGAGGTACACTCATGTTCACACATGTGTAAGAGAGGCACACTCATGCTCACACACATGTAAGAGAGGCACACTCATGCTCACACACACGTAAGAGAGGCACGCTCATGCTCACACACATGTAAGGGAGGTACACTCATGTTCACACATGTGTAAGAGAGGCACACTCATGCTCACACACGTGTAAGAGAGGCACACTCATGCTCACACACGTGTTTTACTCCTAACAGGGAGCCTGATCCCAAAAAAACCACGTTCTTGCCAGGAGACAGAGCCTGTGAAAGACAAAAGTAACTGTGAAAAGTCTACCCACTGTCATTTGACAGTAGGGGAAACTGAGGTGTGGGTGGAGAAGGTAGTTTGTGCAAGATCTGACAGGGGTAGGTATGGGCCAGCAACCAGCCAATCTGATTTTTCTTTTGAGACAAGGTTTCTCCGTAACTCTGGTTGTCCTGGAACTAGCTCTGTAGATCAGAGCTGGCCTTGAGCTCACAGAGATCTGCCTGTTCTTCTCTGCCTCTTGAGTGCTGGGATCAAAGGTGTGCGCCACCACCACTCAACACCAATCTGATGCTTAAACACATGATTTCTTCACACCAAGATTTCCATGACTGCCTATTTCTAAATTCCATTCTTTATAGTCCTGCCTGCAGAAGGTCACCCATCTTGACGTCTTCCTAATGAACGCACACATACTTCTAGAGATAGGTTTTATCCCTTTTCGTTCTGCATATTACTTATTCTTTTTAATTTTTTTTATTTTATTTTATGCTGTGTTTGAGCATATCTGGGGGTACACATTTGTGAGTACACTGAGTCTAGCATATGATGTCACGTGGCCTATTCTAGCACACTTTCTGATTTATTCCTTTGAGACAGAGTCTCTCAGTGAGCCCGGAGTTAGGCTGACAGCCAGCAAGCCTCAGCAAAATCCCCCCCACCCCACAGCACTGGGATTACAGGTGTGCACACACAACCGCACTTATGGGTGCTAAGGATCTGAGCTTGGGTTCTCATGACACACAACCATCTCTAGAGCTATCCCTGTTTGTGTTCTTTTTTTGTTTTGTTTTGGGGGGGGTTGTGACAGTTTGTCTACATTGTCCAGGCTGATCTCAAACTCCTGCCCCAGCCTCCTCTGAGTGCTGAAGTCATTGGCATTTGGACAGAAGGGTTTATAGAACCTGAATTGAGAGACAGTTCTGAGGACCCCAAGGGACTCTCCTTTGCTGCCACAGCCCTGAAGGATGTACATATTGTGTCAGCTCTGTGGGATGCTGGGTGTATAGAACTGAAGCGGTTTTGGTAGCCTGCTAGTGACAAGCCACAGCCCAAGAAATTATGAACAGGCCAGGTGTGTTTGTACACATCTTTAATCTCAGCATTGGGAGGCAGAGAAGGCGGATCCCTGTGAGTTTAAGGTAACCTTGGTTGACACAATGAATTCCAGACCAGCCAGGGCTGCACAGTGAGACCTTGTGTCAAAAAATATATAACAAATCACAACTAGCTGTCTTGTGTGCTACCTACACGACAGAGTTCAATCTGGGCTCTGTGGATGAACAAAGGCCAGACACCTACCCAGCAGACACTGATCTGAACACCTTGCCATCCCTTCTATACACGTGTGTGGGGTCTTGTTCACCCCAGCATCCCACAATGTCCACTTGTAGGTGGTGACAAAAAAAATCAATGACTGATGCAGAGCCAAGCATGACAGGCTTTGTAAACATGGCCTAAGGGACAGACAGAGACCTGTACATTTGTAAAGACAGACCTCAAAGACAGACAGAAGCTGCAGGCTATATCTGACCCCACAGACTATGGTTTTTGTCCTAGATGGTGTCTTGTTTGTCGGAGACAAGTCGATTCTAGATTTATTATTTAATTTATTAATGTATTATGTTTGTATATGCACATGCACCACAGTACACATGTGGAGGGCAGAGGATAACTTTGCAGGATAGGTTTTCTCCTTCCAGCCTTACATGGAGTTCAGGGAATTGAGTTCAGGCCACCAGGCTTGCACAGTAAGCACCTGTTTCCACCAAGTCATCTCACCAGCCCAGGCTGTGTTTTTCTTTTTTAAGCTAAGTTGTATCTGACTTTAAAAATGTTGGCGCTCAGCATCTTCTTGTGGAAGTAGAGGAAATGGTAAGAGTTCTCACTTATTCCAGAGTGACTCTGACATGGGCTTAGTGGAAATCAGACTCTGGGATTATTAATTCTTTTGTGTTGACTTGACTAGACTCAAGGATGCCCAGAAAACTGATAAGAACATTATCTCTGGGTGTGTCTATGGGGGAGTTTCTGGAAGAGATTGTCTTTTGAGTTGGTGGATGATAAAGATTCACCCCCATCAGGGCAGGCAACACCATCTCATCTACCTAGAATTTGCATGAAGTAGAGAGGAAATGGAAATTCTGTGTTGTTAGGTGGGACATCCATCTCCCATCTTCTCTATCTTCTGTCTCAGATGCTGGCTTGGTTCTTGGGCTTTAGACCCAGACCGTACTAAAATGCTGGACTTCTTAAGTCTTTAAGCTTGCACACACTACATGGTGAACCTTCCGGGCTGTCGTATCTGCTCGAGTCAATTCCCTACCAAGTCTCCTTGACACAGCCTATCCGTTCTCTTTCTCTGGGGATCCCAACTCACATGGTGCTCTTAGGTCATATATGAAACCAGGAACTGGCCATGGTCCCCGTTGTCTCTTAGGGTCCTCACAAGACTTCTTCTCTGGCTTATGTTATGGATCTTGGAGATGAAATTCTTGGTCTGAACATTCATAGAAATCCTTGAAGGGAACAGCAGACTCAGCTTGGAAACTAGGGAGGACCCTGGAGTTCTAAGAGCTTATAGAAAGAAATAGAATGTGGGTAAGGTGGGGCCATTCTGGAAGAGGGGCTAGGCAAGAGATAAATGGAAGATCCTCTGCTGGTCTCTGCTTGGGTCTGCCTAAGTTATCTGAAGAGAAGGAAGGCTTTGTTCCAACTTCATTCTGAGATTTTCAACCAACCCTGGCTTCTCATTGGGAACCCATCTCCTTTGCTTCTTGGCTGAGTTTCATCCATGAGAACCAAGGATGTTAAAGCCACAAGGAAGCTGTGTTAGTTTCTCCTTCCACATTTGAAGAAGCTGAGTCTAAAGAGGAAAGAGACATTGGTTATCAGGAGCTCTTCATCTGGTATCCAAGCCAAGTGGTCAGCTCTAAGTATATGTACATATAAGCAAAATTAAATAGACTCAGTAGTATATGTGTGTGTGCATATATGTGTGCACATATATGTAATAGCAATGAAAGAAGAAGTCATGGATTTGAGAGGTAGAGGGGGAAGCAAAAGATGTTGGAAGGGGAGAGTTGTAGGTGAAAATGATGCAGCTCTCATGTATGAAATTCTCAAAAAATAAAAAAATTTATTTAAAAAAAGGAAGGGTAGCATCTTGGTAAAGGGACAAGGTCAAGATCCCAAATGACAACCAACTCCTTGTCCACTTGGCCAGTGCTTCACAAGAGGAAGAAACAGGAAAGGGGATGAAGAGGGAGGCAGGTGTGGGGGATGGGGAATCTGCGGAGGAGCCTCCACTGTAGAAATCACCAGCACTTAGGGTTCAGGGCATTTCTCCTATCCAGAAGAAATGTGCTTTCATAATCCGCCTTCTATGGCTGGTGGGAAAAGAATCCTTCAAATCCCCAAGGAATCTTAGGGAAACTCTATTAGATTCTAGCCTTCAGCCTGTCTGAGTCATAGCAACTATAATAAATTCAGAGTGTGTATTTTCTTAACATTTCTCTTTTTGGGTGGGGAGGCGGGGTTTACAAATGTACAAAGGGTGCACACTGGGATGGCCTCATCTTTAGACATGATCTCGCCACATCTGGATGTCCAGTCAAGACGTTTTCTACAGAATTCCAGAGGAAGAAGGTGTTGGGGTGAGGGAGTGGGATTGAGTTGGGTCTACGTAGAGTCTGCATGGCCCACTGACCCTTTCTGTCGAGGACACACATCCAGGCTGTTTGCTTTGTTTGGAACACTCTTCTCCACTTCCAACCCGAGCCCCACTGTACTGCCACCAGGCTGAGACCGTTCTCCTCAGGGCTCAGCTGAAATATCTTCCCGGTGCCCTGTGCTTCGGGTAGCCAACTGGCAGTTAACTGTGTCTACATTTCGCTGCTTAACCCCTGCTCTTGACCTCTCATAAGCTCCATTTTTCTGTGTTTGGTTTGTCCATAGCTGCTACCACAGTGCTGGAGCATAGTTGGTTACCAATGAAAATGTAACCAAAGCCCTGAAGATGATGTCACCTGCCTCCTGCATGGCACTGTCCTTATGGAGATCAATCAGAAGGCAGATGAACAGTGAAGAGTATACATCTCTTGGCTTCCTCATTCCATCTTCAAACTGAGTGGTACTGTTAAAAGGCAGCCCCGGGAGACAGAGGACTTGCTGCTGTGACTTGAAACAAGCAATCCATAGACACAATCGCTCTGGGAGCTGACTGAAGAAGTGAGTCTGGTGTGTGACCCCATGATTCCTGGGGACACAAGGCTGAGAAGCATAGAAATATCTCACAGATGGAATAAAGAGTTCTCAGATCGAAGTCCCAGAGTCACAATTCAAGGACAGGTGTTCAGCATTGGGTGACTTGGTTTTCGGGTGCCCTCATTCCCGTCTTGGGTGAGCCTTGTAGCATTGAACCCTTGGTGGTTAAGGTTCACTGATTTGATCAGAGTACCAATTCTCCATGATTCTCCAAAGTCAAAGCCAACTAGTTACAAATCTGAGTTCTTTCAGTTTGGAGTGGGATTTCATTGCTAAACATCGCTCCATATGTAGGCTAGTGGACCCTGACAAAGAGCTAACCTCTAAGTGCTCTACACACTGTAGAGTGCGTCCCATATATTTGGCTGCTAGATTCCTGCAACATTGCAGGGAGGTTTGATCACTTCACTGGTTTAAAGGATGCCCACGGGGTCCCACAAAGATTAGGATACACAGTTAGGGAGTGGAGTTGGGGCATGGCCAGGCTGCCCTCCTTGCCACCTTCCAGTCCCCCTCATTTGCCTCAGAGAGCCACAGGTTTTCCCCGCTGAATCTGGGACGTTTCTGATGGAACACGGGATGTTTTCCAGCAGGCAGTTGGGCCCAGCTTGCACATCAGCGTAGGGCCACTCCATCATTTCCTGTTCCCATCCACGACAGGGAAGCTCTCCACCTGGCCACACTGGCTTTTGTTGTCCATTGATTTTGTAGTTTTGGTGCTGGACATGGAACCCAGAGCCTTGATCATGCCTAGTTCTACCCCTGAGTCACATCCCTAGCCCCTAATTCTGCTATTAAACTCTATTGAGCCCCAGTATCTGAGACCCAATATTTGGTTCTGGCCATGTGTGCATGTTTGGAAAGAGTAGCCCAGCACTTTAGTTCCTGGAGAGTGGGGGCACAGGCCTGAGCCTGAAAAGACACTGCCCACTGGCTGCTTAGCCAAGCATGTCCCGTGGCTGACTATACGTATGGAAGTCTCTTACAGTAGGCTCGGTAGGTTGGGGACAGGTTAGAGTGTTGGGAGCCAGGCCTGCTTCTCGGTAGTCAGACTATTGAGAGTCAGGCTATCGTCCCCAAAAGAGGGCTCAGAAAGACCAGAGTCCTGGATGCAAAACAGAAGGGCAGCAAGGGAGGAAGCTAAGGAAGCCGCTTATCTCATGTATTTATTCTTCCTCCCTCATTTCCTCTTGTGCTCTTTAGCCCAGCTCCCCCCCTCACCCCGCCCCCAGTCTCTGGCTTCCTGACCACTATCTAGCCAATAACCTCCCACATTTGCTTCTCAGCCCCTCTCGGCTCCCATAATCTCTTCTCCAGGCTCTTCCCAGGGCCATATTTACCACCACCACACAGGATTTCCGTCGATAACAGCAGGGCCTGGTCGGTCCAGAACTGCCCCATCTCCTTACGGGTGCCTATTTACAGCAAGGCAGGAATCTTAATTTCTCTTAGGAATGTGACATTCCTTAAGTGTCTAACCTACACCGGACCACCAAGTGAGCTTCTCAAACACCTTGCTCCTGTCCCTCCACAGTGGGCTCTCTGAATCAAGACTTAAAACGAAAAAGTCGGCTCTGTCTGGGTGTGGATGCCTCAAGTGCAGACATAAGTTACTCAGGAGGCTTGTCCAAGGTGGGTTGCTCACCCACAAATCTCTGCTCTGAGTACTGTGGGTCTGCATCTCCAAGCAACCCTGGAGAACAGGAAAGGGATACAGCGCCCCCTTGTGGTCATTTCTCTCATCTCATTAACGCCAGGATTTTCCACACACACACAAAAATGTACTCACAGGCAAGGTGTTTAACTTCTAGCTGATGTGTAACATGCATTCAGAAATATACACAGCTTCACACACTCAAAACACTCCTCCAAATGGACACAGATAACCCAAAGCCAATATCGTGGAGTATGCTCTTGATCTGAAGTTTTTTTCCCAACCCCACTCCCACCCTCACCGACTTCCCAAACCCACCACTCAGGGTAACTGTCCTAACCCACGCATCAGTTTTGTCTTCTGGGACTTACCTAAAGAAGCAGAATTCCAGAGACCTAGGGGGTAAAAGACCAACTTGCCTTACTCTCCAGTACCAGGGTGCCGAGCGCCTTAAGCCTTACTCTCGTCTTTGACTCGGTTTTATTTGCCAAGATCGCTGACTCCTTAACTCCACAGAAACTGTGAGGACTTTCAGGAAAGGATCGCCCGAGTGATGAATGCAGCTGTGGGCAGAGTGCCACGTGGGCATATGTACAGGGAAACAAGAAGAAGAAACGAAGGTGCCAAGAGGAGCCTGGAGCCTAGGAGGCTGGGCCTCCAGCAATGCACCACGGGAAACAGAAAACACGTGTTAGCATTTGTCATGAGAGAGAGGAACGAGTTCAAACCTGTCCATATCTTCAGCCAATCATATTCATTTCCCCCATTTCTAGAGACGCTCTTTGCAGAAAACCATACTCTCTACCCCTTTAAACAAGGATTACAAGCCAGAAGCACAATGGGGCATGTGTCAATCGTGGTGGTAAGATATGAGGAGCAGAAGGAGGGAGAACATGAGCAAGGAAGTCAGGACCGCGAGGGACACTGAGACGATGGGGCTGATCTAATGGGAGCTCACCAAGGCCAGCTGGACTGGGACTGATGAACATGTGATCAATCCAGACTCTCTGAATGTGGCTGACAATGAGGGCGGACTGAGAAGNGGGAAGGAAATGGGAGGATGGGAGGAGGTGGAAATTTTTAATAAATAAATAAAAGATAAAAAAAATTCTCAAGGGTCCATTGAGATGTCTCAGCAGGCAAGAAAGATGGTGGCCAAGCCTAACGACCTAAGACCTAAATTCAATCCCTGGAGGCCGCCTGGCAGAAGGAGAGAACCTACTCCCAAAAGGTGCCCTCTGACCTTCAGGAGCATACCATGGCAAGCATGTGCCCACCAATAAACACACACACATGATAAATGAATGAATCTTTATAGTTTTTTTAAAAATTACTATTAGAGACACTTAATAAGTCATAATGTCATGTAAACCAATAATATTATTTAGGGGCCCAGAAGATCTCCACCAACCCCAGAGAAGCCCTGTGCTCATTGCCTGGGTAATTCCATCCTCAAAGCCAAGGTGAGATGAGGTGGCCCGACCTTACCAACAAGCGTGTCACACAGGCTCGAGGGTCCTCTGTGCTTGTCAGGGGGAGGGCTGCTAAGCCTTCTTTCATAGCACCCACAGATGCAACTGAAAGACTAAACGCCACATTAAAAGAATAAACATTAACCCTAATGAGTAGATTAAATTAATTCTAATAACTTATTCTAGTGCCACACATTCAAGTTATGACATTTCAATATGTAATTGAAATAGAAATAATTACAGCGATCTTTTACTCTTCGCTGCTATGAAGCCGTTGAAATCTACTGTCTAATTTATATCTTCAGCACATCTCAATTCAAATGAGCCATGTTTCAAGTGACTGTGGAACTGGGCTTTGTGGCCCTGAACAGTGTGTGGAATGCCATCAGTATTTTGAATCGTCGCTTAGAAAAGGATTGCTGGGGCCCTGCAAGATGGTTTATGATGTGGGTGGGATTCCCCTCTGTACACTGTGAATATGTTTTATTACCATTGGTTAATAGAGAAGCTGTTTCAGCCTATGGCAGGCAGAATAAAGCCGGGGGAGGGGGATCCGAACAGAGATACAGAGACAGAGTAGTTAAATAGTCACTATGTAGCTGCTGAAGGAGAAAGATGCCAGAATGCTGGAACCTTACTGGTAGGTCACAGCCTTGTGGTGATACATAGATTAATAGAAAATGGTTAGTTTAAGAGGTAAGAGTTAGTTAATAAGAAGCCTGAGCTAATAGGCCAAACAGTGTTGTAATTAATATAGTATCTGTGTAATTATTTGGGTCTGGGAAGCTGGGAAATGAACAAGCAGTCTCCAATTACTCTGATTTACAGTAAAACTGTTTGTCATAGAAGTCAAATAGCATGTATTTGAACCACAGAACCACAGTAGGAAAGAATCAGCTCCTGAAAACTGGCCTTAGACTCTACACCCACACTGTGGTATGTACCTGCATGGGGGTGTGTGTGAATGCACATGTGTGCACACATATATCCCATACTCAAACATTTTACTTGAAATATTTTTTAAAATTAAGTACACAAATACCTTAAGGTTGTATATTCACTTGTAGTCTATCTTCTTCTTTTTCTTCTTCTTCCTTCTTCTTCTTCTTCTTGAAGAAGAAGAAGAAGGAGGAGGAGGAGGAGGAGGAGGAGGAGGACCTTCTTCTCCTTCTTTGAGACAGGGTTTCTCTATGTAGCTTTCCGTCCTGAAACTAGCTCTTATAGATCAGGCTGGCTGCGAACTCACAGAGATCCACCTGCCTCTGTCTCCCAGAGTGCTGGGATGAAGGGCATGTGCCACCACTGCCCAGCTGTAGTCTATCTTTTAATTATAAAAAGTAACATATTTGGTGCCGAGGAGAATGCTGTGCTGATTTGCCTAGTATCCTCATTCGCTTTGCATTGCTGTGCTTTAGCTGTGGCCCAAAGCTAGTTGAAAAGGAAAGGGCTCATTTGGCTTACACGTCCAGGCCACACTCCATCACTGAGGAACATCAGATCATGAGCTTGAGGCAGGAATGTGGAGGCAGGTATGTGGAGGCAGGTACTGAAATAAAGGCCATGCAGGATACTGCTTGCTGGCTTGCACTTTGTGTCTTGCTCAGTCCACTTTCTTATACATACAATGCAGGACCAGTGGTAGCACCACCTCAGTGGGATGGACCTTCCCACATTCAACCATTAATCAAGAAAATCCCCTACGACATGATCACAGACAATACAATGTGATGGAGACAGTTCCCCAGCTGAGGTTCCCTCCTTCAAGATGACTGACTCTAGTTTGAAAGGTCAAGTACACACACACACACACACACACACACACACTTAGCATGCACAAAGCCCTGGGTTCGGGCCTTAGCACCGCATAAGTAGGGCTTGGTGGGACATTCTTGTAATCCCAGCACTCAGGAGGTAAAGGCAGGAAGATCCGGAGTGGAAAGTCATCCTTAGCTACATAGTGAGTTCAAGACCAGTCTGGGCTGCACGAAAGCCCATTTCAAAAAGGAAGTATCCTAGGAAATGATTCACATAAAAATGATACATGAGCAACAACACAGGGAACGCTAACTATGTTCCGCACTCGGCGTGCGAGCTACGTCGCTCTCATTCTTGTGTGCATCCCCTCCGCGTTGTAAAACTGAAGCACAGCTCGACTGCTCACCCAGATGCCCAAAACAAGGCACGGCCGTGTGGGTGTCTCTTCGAACAGTTGTAGGTTCATCCTGTGTTCCAAAAGTTCTCCCGGTAGGAGTGGGGGTGTAAGTGGGGTGGAAATGGGACGGGGATGGGGTGGGAGCTTGACTCAGCAGATAAAGACCTTGCCTGCCATGCGAACGTTGAGAACTAGGTGTGGATCCCCAGTATTGACACTTTTTAGACACCCGCCCAAGGCCGCAATGCCCTGGTTGGAGGAAAAGGCAGCCCTGCTTTGTGTATACGCTGCAACTGACTTCTTGCCATGCGGTTCTGCCCCATCACAAACAGCGCAGATACCTGCAGATTGATTACATCCTTCTATTATTCAGACTTAAGTAATCACAGTCAATAGCGCAGCCAGCCAGTCCCCTGCCCAGGCATGGGGGGAGGTTGGGGAGGAGGCTTATTATTCTCTAGGACCTCAGATTCCTGAGAGACGGGTTATTTTCTAAAAAGATTTAAGGTTTTAGAGCTCTGGATAAAGCCTGAAATTCATCTTTCCCAGTTTCTGTGAGGCATGGC
>LOEQ01002772.1:163571-173958 GCA_001685075.1 Bramus lutescens
TTTGTGTGTTGTTATTTCAGGGTATAAGCTAGCCATGCGGGAGCTGGGCTGGACGAAAAGCAGGGCCCACTCCCCTAATTACTACACCCTCACACACATATACAGGTAACAATCACTAACAAAATAAAAGTTTCTAAAAAATACTCAGTTTTGTATTCTTTGAGTCCGTGGTGCATATAGTTAACTGAACACAGGAGAGATCCTCAGAGGGAAATTGGTCCTAATCTCATCTCGCATATAGCTCCTTGAGGTAGGGCTCCTGCCCTACGAGGTCCTCAGATGGCTTGGTACTGCACAGCGAGGCCCAAAGACCCTGTTGTGATAGAGATCTGTCCTCCCTCCTCTGTCTCCCATCTCAAATTATCTCCATCTGCACTGATCAGCACAACCTACCAGGGTTGAACAAGAAAGCCAAGTGGTATCATAAATGTGGCCCAACAATACAATGCTCCCCCATAAAAAAGAGAACACTATGGCACTCTAGACCTGAATGTAAACCCTACCAACATCATGCCAAGGAGTCTCGTGTCCTTATGAACCACAGTTCAGACTAAAGAGCTGAAGGACTTAAGGTAATTACCTCACTCTCAATGGAGGTATCTAATGTCTCAACTTCATCGCTTTAGTCTCTGGGAGAAGACTCCTTCATGGGTTCGGAGAGGGTGGGGTTTTTCTCAAGGCTGGCACCTACAGTGGCTTTCCTGGGGAGCCTTAAAGTGTAAATCCACCTGCAAGCCTCTCAGGGCTTGCTCCTTTTCTCCTCCTCCCCTTCTTTCCCCTGTCCCTTCCTCCCCATCTCCTCCTCCTCCTCCTCCTCCNCTCCTCCCCCTCCCCCTCCTCCTCCTCCTCTCCTCTTCATACCATGCTCAAATCTCAGCAGAGTGTCAGGCTTGCTGAGGGAACCATGCCTTATCGCTGTATGATGACTGGATCTCCTTTCAACCTGTAAGACTGAAGCCCGAACCGGTCAGACAGCAGCGCGCCCATCACCATCCCCTGCTCTCCCCACCCTCAATGCTTCCCTTCTCTCGGCATTTTTAAATTTGACAACTAGGTTCCCGCACAAGCGGAACTGTGTGGTATTTACGCTGTGTGACTGCTTCTGCTTCATCTGCGTGGAATACATGCCAGGGGGCTGCTAAATTTTAAGGCCGAATAACATGCCACTGAGCGCCTCTGTTTGCTCGTCCATCTCTCCGAGGACTCTTGCGTTGTCTCTGTCTCTCGTGTGTCGTGAAAAACTCTGCCATGAAAACACTGCTTAGGCCTCAATTTCTAAACCATCAAATGGTTAAAAGAGACTATTTTAGCACAAGTTTAGAAAAGAATCTAGGCCCTCTTCCCAGATAACTTATCCAGGAAAGATCAAATCCTACAGCCCAGTGTTTGGTGCTGTTAAANAAAAAAAAAAAAGTAAAAGCAGATTCAGTCAGGGCAATTCAAGAGCCAAGGTCTCTCACTGAAGAGGCCATCCATCATTCATTGATAGATGACTGCAACCCACAGAGAAGTTAATGATGGCACCAAGTTGATCATATCAGGGGGAGACAGACTCACCCTAAAAACCGTCTTCTCTGCAAGAGGCCCTGAGACAGTCCTGCTTTGAGTGTTTTTTCACTGTTAAAAACAAAATACCATTAAAAATCTGTTTACTTTCTACCTAAGAAGCTCGGAACAGACACTGTTATAAAGTCCAGCACTGGAGAGTGTGGTGTAGCAGAGAGACAGAGTTGTCTCTTCCACTCGGCCGGCAGATGATGCCTGGAACACTACCGACATGTGGCTTCCCAACCAGCGTGAGGCACACATCCCCAGGAGAAGGCCCTGTCTCACAGTAAAGACGACCCTGGGGAGGAAGGAGGCTAATATCGTGAAAAGGCTGGGACACGCTATAACTCAGAGACCCGTCAGCTGAGCAGCACACTGCCAGGACCTTGGAGCTCCCCTTTTTCTCTAAAAGCCCTGTGAGTGGAGTGAGGAGACAGGCCTGAAGAACTGAGATTCACCCCACCAGGCATTAACGGTGTCCAGAAACTATGTGAACAATCTCACTCGACATCCTTAAGACATTTATATCTGTCTGATACAGAACCAGAGGCGGGGGAACATGTTAATTTTCTCAGCCTGCAGATAACACATATACAGAATCTCGCAGGCCCACAGAAAGCTCTTCATATTCTCCAGGGCTTCCACCACCTTAAAATATAGGCTTGCATTTATCTTGGCCACATTAACGAGGTCTGTTTGACCAATACATTTATATTTATGATGACTGAGGGCAGATTATGGTTGTTAAAACTTGTCCTTGGGACATGAAAACACTCCTCTGTCATTAATACATTTACTAATATAAACTATGATGTCAGGTCAACGTAAAGGGTAAAAATGTTCCTAAAGTACGTGCACATCATTTTTTAAAGCAATTGAGCCTAATGGAATAGCAAAGGTCATCATAACAAACCATTACAGTCTTCGTCTTGGCTACGCCAGCCACAGAAGAACCTCCAAGAAACCGTCATCATTCCTCCAATGTTATGGCATCCAGACGACAGAGATGGCTCGCAAATGAGTCATCCGGGCTCAGATCTGCAGTAGCTATGTGAGCGCAGCACAATCAATTATTCATGTGTTTACAGAGAGCTTTCCCAGTTGATGTTAACCAGAGCTGCTCACAAAGGACAGCTCTCCAGCTGTCCTCAGCCATCCCGGGCCTCCAGCTAACAAGTCACTTTAATTGCTGGAGAAGCCATCTGGAAGGTGAGCCTCCCCAGCCCAGGCCCTGAGACTTTATTAGGTGCAAAAATATTAATCAGGGATAATTATGACAATACTTTATATACAGGACTCTCAGAAAAAATCCTAAAGAGGGTGAGAGAAGGTAGGCTTGACCCAGAACCCATTAGGCTCAATGGGGATGGACTATTGAGGACCCAGGTCAGGGATGCATAGAGAGCAGAAGAGAAGAGAACGTAGGGAAAGAATCAGAGGCCATGAGTTCCAGTGTAGAAGGCTCTGTGAAGGTAAAGACACATGGCTGGGGACCACCAAGGGCGAATGCTTTAGATTGGTCAATAGCCAAATTGACCCTCCCATCCAAAATGGCCTCAGGAAAAGGTGGATGGGAAACAGAATCCACAGGCTGTCCAAGAAGACTAGCGCTGTGATCAAGGGTAACTCCTGTCTCTAAGCTGGAACAGTGTGGGAGCTGATAGCTCCACTGGTCTGGCCAGACTTGGGTCTGGGTTGTAGCCAAGCTGTGGCCTCACGTCTTCAGAGGGTATGGTGAGATGGGGGATGGGGGACAACAGGCACTTTTTTATTAGATAGATTCCAAGAACTTGGTGGTACTGAGAGATTTTCTTTTTCTCCTCTTGTTTGAAATTAAGTAATTTACAATGTTATCATAACACGGGGCTGGTGAATGTAGTGTGGTTGGTAGATTGCTTGCCTAGCATGCACGAAGCCCTGGCTGTGATCCCCAACACTGCATACAGCTAGGTGTAGTGCTGCATGCCTGCAATCCCAGCCCTCATGAGGTGGTACTAGAGGGTCAGAAGTTCAGCCACCCTTGGCTGTGTAGCAAGTTTGAGGCCAGTCTTGGCTGCATGAGAGTCCACTTCAAAAACCAACAATTCACTGGACCCTGTCTAAGAAAGCAACAGAAGTAAGCTGCATCTCCTAGAAAACAAGAGCACAGTTCAAAATGCATACAGAGCAGGGTGTGGCCGTGAACATCCCTCTGCCCCACACTGTTGAGTTTCAAGCAGGAGCCTGATGAGTTTAAGGTCATCCTGAGATATGTTGCTAGACTCTGTTTCAAAACACATGCATATAGACAGAGAGATAGCAAGACACAGAGACAGACAGATAGATGCAGTATCAAGATGAAGTTTTCAGATAGAGAGAGAGCACGCGGCATCCTTGGGCTCTTCCACCACCGGGTGTTGTCATGAGGCAAGGGCTGCAGAGGGTCTAGCAATGGGGTCCCTTTATCTCCTCCAGGTTTCCCACAAAGGCACTACTCCTGTTGAATGGTTCTCCTGAGCTCCGCCACAAGTTTTCCTAGATACCAGAATGACATTTCTCAAAGGGCCAAACGAAACGCAAGCACATGTTTACACAGGCCTTTCCAAAGCCTTCAGTTGGCCTCTTCTGTCTTGGAAGAAGACTGAGGCATGCTGCTCTTCTCAAACTTACTGTTCCACAGCGTTCTTTTGAGTCCACACCCCCTCCCCGCCCCCGCCACAAACTCAGGCTTCCACTCTGGAAAATGCAGCACAGGGCTGTGCAACCAACCACCCTCCAGTTAAACGTCCTGTCAAGGTCACAGCTGAGAGCCACTCCGCCACCTTCGAGGAGCTCAAATCCAAGTGGTCCCTGACTTGGAACAGTTCAGCTTCGGACTTGTTGATCTGGTGATGGTGAGAAAGTGGGTATGCATTTAGCAGGAACTCTAGGGTTTGGGGGAGGGGATACAAGGGTCTAAGTTCAGATGTTTACATCACGGTGAGAAGCCAGGTGCCTCAGTATCTCCAGTCAGGGAGGAGAGGAAATGGACACAGGTGATCTCAGGGACTCACTAGCCTGCCAGTGAATTAAAAATAGTGAGCCTCAGATTAACCCTGGAGGGTTATATAGGAAGACTTCTACTGACTTCTGGCACTTTTACACACAAACATACAGAAATGAAAATAAGGGGGGGGGCTCGTCACGTGACCCAGACTGAGTATGTGCTGTTTAGTTTTGTGAACTTGACCCAACCTAGAACCATCTGGGAAGAGGGGCTCTCAATGAGGCATCGTCCATATTGGTTTTGCCTGTAGACATATCTATGGAAGATTGTCTTAACTAATATAGGAAGACCCAGCCCACTTTGGGCAGCACCATTCCTTAGGCAGGGGAACCCTGAACTGCATGAGAGTGAAGAAATCAAGCTGAACACACAGCAAGGACGTATGTGTGCGTGCATTTCTCTCCCTGCTCTTGATTTTGGGTGCAACCTGCTCTCTCAAGGACCTGCAGCCTTTGCCTCTCCACATGATGGACTGCAACCTGGAACAGTGAGCTAAACCTTTTCTCTTCCAAGCTGCTTTTGGACACAACATTTTATCACAGTAGAATAAACAAAATGAGGACAGGCCCCAGACTCACTGTGTATAGCCCAATCAAAGTACAATCTGGTGATGAGCCCTAGCTCAGTCCTTCAAGGGCCAGAATGGTAGGTTCATGCCACTATACCCAGCTCCATCCTGTTTTCTTTCTGTTCTTGTATACCTAAGTGGCTACTTTATTTCCTGCTGGCAAGTTTCTAGTTCTTTCTGGGGAATGCCAAGACAGCCAGCTTTCAAGATTGCCCACCAGTCATTCCATAGTCCCATTGTGCCTCGGCAGCCCTGGGTTGCACCTTTTCTCCATGGTTGCCCCATGAAGTTGCCATGCACAGAACATCCACAAAGGGCAGATCTCTAGACCTGACCTCACATGCCCATTACTTGCTCTCGTGAGCTCTTTCTGAAAGTTGGTGATGGTCCTGGTCCTATATTTCAAGTGAATGTGATCAGTATCCAAAATAAATGGGACA
Organism: Bramus lutescens; assembly: GCA_001685075.1. Taxonomy (NCBI): domain Eukaryota; kingdom Metazoa; phylum Chordata; class Mammalia; order Rodentia; family Cricetidae; genus Bramus; species Bramus lutescens. The sequence continues at coordinate 169,153 of LOEQ01002772.1, forward strand.
TCAGCTTGGCCTTTAGTACTAACCCACTCGTTAATTATAAAATAAACACATGTGAATGGTCTTTAAATCTTACTGACAGTGGGCCTGAGAGCTGCCCGGAGCTTCCTGAGGTCACTGGGTTCTCTGTCTTCAAGCAGAACCCTCAGTGCAACTGGAGAAGAAGGCAAGTGTTAAGTGAGAAGGGTGTCTGGGTACCCTCTTCCATGTGGGGGCTGTTCTGCAGTGCTATCTCTAGCTGCCTCACACAAGGTTCTGACCAGAAATAATGAGGAGGTTCACCTGAAGTGATGAGCCATCTTCACAAGGGTTAGGAATGTGGGTCTAGGGCCAGGGCAGTGTCCTGAGGTGAGGGTGGCTGCCAAGCCTGGCTACCTGAGTTGAATCCCAGGGTCTCACATACTAGAATGAGGGAACTGACTTCAAGCTCTCCTCTGACCTCCACTGGTATATCATGGCACTTGTGTGTGCACGCACATACCCGCACACACACACACACACGCACACGCACACGCACACATTTAATGTACTAATATATATTTATATAGATTTAAAAATAAAATAAAAAACAAACAAAAGAAAGTCACCTTCCTGAAGGAGAGAAACACAGGGCACCTAGGGACTCCTCTTCCTTCACACAGAATTGTTTCTACTACAGAAAACTAGACTCAGGCACAAAATTGACTTTTTTTTTTAAACTTAAAGTGGGCTGAGCTGCCATTTACCACCACTAGACGGCGCCACATCCTCTTGGGGACATTTCATTTTGTTAATATTGAGAGCCATCATTTCCCCAGGCAAGATCAAATCTCATCTTAGACACCCAGGGAGACATCTCCTCCCCCTCTGATGCCACTGTTTGCCCCCCACATGTTAGGAAAGATTTTGAATCCTTCATAGGCCATGCCCTGCTTCAAGGGCAAGAAATCACCTTGCTTTTCACAAAGCTGGGAACCAGACCATATGCTCTAGGGAGCTGGCTTTGTACCCTGACATCTCAGAGGTGTTCCTTGAGTTGAGGGATCCATCGGGTCATCACAGACACTGTCTAGGGAACAACGGCAGAAGACACAGGAGGATCCATGGAAAAATTAATATCTCCAGTACTTTATTATGCCCTTTCCAAAGCTAGCCCCGGCCTCGAGGAGAAAAGCAAACGTCGTCGTTCCAACCTTGCTTGGGAAAGTATTTAATTTCCATTGTATGCATGATGTCCAGGGGTAGCAAAACATTCTGGAACATTCTCCTGGCTTACAGTCTTCCTCCTGTTTTCTTTCCCTTCCCAAAAGAGGGGTAGGGAGATGATGGACATCTGCTGCCTTGGCAAGAGAGTGCAGAAGTAGAAAAATTACTCCATAATTATAAACAGAGCATTTTGATAATCCCTTCCTCCTTCAAGAAACTCAACGGCGCCCTGCTAAGTTTGCAGGACTGCCTTTCTCTGCTTTGTGTGCTGGACCCAGAAAACGAGAGACTGAAACAGAAGGAAATCTGAAAGAGGAAAACTTGGAAATCACAGCCCCAAAGAAAAGGCCGAGGAACCATTTCAAGCGATGTCAGCTTCAAAAATGTTTCTGAGAGACAGCTGTTGTTCCGGAACGTGCAGTTCCCATTACTGGCTCAGAAGGTACACGGGGTCTCCCACTTTGACTGTCCCTGGATTTTCCAGAGAAAAATACTGTCCAAAGAGGGGTAGCTTTCCGTATAATGGCTGTTCTGAAGGGTCACATAGCCGGTAGCTGCAACAGGAAAAGACCTCGATGAGTCCCAGGGAACAGGAACAACGTGGACCCCACGTAGCTTCGTCAGGGCTGAAGCAGGTGTCCACCCACTCAGGCAGGCTGGGCCTGGAATCAGGATCCAGTCAAAGCTAAGAGCCCAGCACTCCCCACCCCCCGGGGAGGGCCAGAGAGTGACAGGCCAGTTGGAAGACCAAGGCATAGTCAAACTCTCCATCCTCATGGCTTCTTATTATAGTGACCTTTCCATTTCCAGCATCAGGAAATTAGGTACGTGGGGCTGGAGAGATGGCTCAGTGGCTAAGAGCTCTTCCAAAGAACCAGGGTTGGATTCCCAGCACCCACTTGGCAGCTCACAACTGCCTGTAACGGTTGGATCACACCAGTTCGCGGTGACCTAACTCCTTCTAACTCTGTCAGCGCTGCACACACATGGCACACGGACATGCAAGCAGATAATACACTCACACACATCAAATAATAAATAAACAAATAAAAGGGAAATGAGCTTGAAATTTATGAAAGATTTAATTTTTTTCAAAGAGAAATGAGATATTCCATACGCCTGGGCGGGCCTATAATTTTTCTTTTCCCTCACAATTTCGCCACATATGTCACCTGATCCAAGATCCTGACAAGACTGTCACCCCTACTTTCCATCTTTCCCTTCCTGGTCCATGGTTGCCCAGATCAGAGGTCCTTAAAGGGTACCATTTGACTCCCATTTTCTCAACCCCCACTGTACCAGTGCTGCTGCCAGCAGCTGCTACCCAAGCTATGTTAGACGCTGACTCTTCATTTTTTATCCCCCACACCAACTTAGTGTGAACACTATTCTATGACTGTCTTTTTCTCTTTTTTTCAAAGATTTTTTTAATGTGCATTGGTATTTTGCCTGCATAAATGTCTATGGGAGGGTATCAGGTCCCCTGGAACTGGAGTTGCAGACAGTTGGGTGCTGCCATGTGGGTGCTGGGAATTGAATGAGTCCTCTGAAAGAAGAGCCAGTGCTCTTAGCCACTGAGGAATCTCTCCAGCCCCGTGCTGTCTTTTTTTAAAAAAGAGATTTATATATTTGTATCTAAGTGTCCAAGTGTTTCTCTGCATGTGGATCAGAGCATCATGTGTGCAGTGGCTTAGGAGGTCAGAAATGCATGTCGGCTCTCCTGAAGCTGGAGTTACCAGTGATTATGGGTGCCCAAAATGAGCACTGGGAACCCAACCCAGGTCCTCCGGAAGAGCAGCTAGGGCTTTTAACCACTGAGGACTCTCTCCAGCCTCATGCTTTCTTAACGTCATGCTGATCTTAAACTTCTTCAACTAGGAAACCCTCTCTGGCCCCCGCAGTGTGTACCAAATAACACTGCAGCTCCTTGTCTGGTGTACAAAGCCTCCTGCCTGGCCACAGCCAGATTTCTCACACCTTTCTCTCCTGCCAGTTAGGGCACCCATGCAACACTTCAGGATTCCCCATGGTGCTTTGCCCGGCTTGGTGACCCCTGCAACTATCCCTCCTCCCCGTCCCCAAGCAGCAGAATCCCACCCTTTCTTCCAGGTCCTGTTGGAATGTCACCTGTCTCTGGGAAGAAGCCCACCATCCCATAAGCCAGCAACAATTTCCTGTTTCTTAATTTCTCTGCTCTTGCCAAGTTTTGTCCTATAGGTTCAGGTCACACATCTGTCTGTTCTATGGGACAGAGTGACCCTGGGGAACTCAACGTGTGTCCAATTCCATTGTCCCACTTACATCCAGTTCTGGGCCTCGTCAGTCACCCTGGCCCACAATTGCTTGTTGAATGGACAAGAGTATTGGTAAGGGACACTCTTAAAGACGCTATAAGCTAGATGTGGTCATCCAGCACTCAGGAGACTGAGGCAGGAGAAGCATAGCAAGTTCAAGGTCAAACTGGCTACATAGCAAGACTTTGGGGGTGAGTGGTATGTGTACCTTTGTCAGGAAGAAGACTCAAGAAGCCATGAGCCAACGTGGAAATATCATGATAAGACTCCGCCTTCAGTACCTCTCCACTGGTGGTGGGGGGGTCTTGCTTCTGAGTCTTACTTAAGCTAATCCAATTCTATAACACTCTTTAAAAAATTTACTTATTTATTATATAGACAGTGTTCTGCCTCCATGTATGCTTGCAGTGCAGACCAGAAGAAGGCACCAGATTTCATTACAGATGGTTGTGAGCCACCATGTGGTTGCTGGGAATTGAACTCATCACCTCTGAAAGAGCAGCCAGTGCTCTTAATCTCTGAGCCACTCTCCAGGCCCTCTACAACACTCTTACAGTTCAAACATTATTATTAAAGTATTGATTTTTGCTCTACTTCACTTTTAAAACACATGGTAAAACCCTGGTTCCAGCTACACTTCGAGACAGAAATGGCAGCTGAGAACAGAGACTCAAACAAGATGTCACATGTTTGGGGTGGTATGAGCATTGTCAAGAGACACAGCCTGAAAAAAAAGACAGAGACTCTCTCTCTCTCTCTCTCTCTCTCTCTCCGAGCCTAGGCAGCCTTGATCTCACGGCCCTCCAATCTCCGACTCTTCAGAGTATCTTTCTGGTGCCTGCTACTACAACCAAATTTTCTGTTGAGAAAGTAGATCTGAGGCAAGATCTCCTGTGGCCCAGGTGGGTCAGGAGCTGAATGAGGCTGGGAGGACGTGGAACTCATGATTCTCTCCCACTGCAACAACAGGCCACTGTGACACTGCCGTGGCTTAGGGGGTGCCACAGAACCAAAGGTAGCTCCTTCGGTGTGGTAGGTTAGCACTCGACCCCCTGAGCTACAGCAGCACTAGAATGTATTATATAAATGTGTGAAATTGTCAGAGAATAAATGAAAGATATTAACTGATAAAGAAGGAAAAGTTGAGTCTGGCTCCCCTGGAGTCCCCAACCCCTCTCCAGCTTGTGGGATGACAGTGTGTCTCCCTGCTTGCCAGTGTAATTCTGAGTCCTGCTACAGGGCCTGGCACACTGCAGCTAATCAAGAGAGGAGTGGATGGATGGATGGATGGATGGATGGATGGATGGATGGATGGATGGATGGATGGATG
>LOEQ01002772.1:173981-184639 GCA_001685075.1 Bramus lutescens
GGATGGATGGATGGATGGATGGATGGATGGATGGATGGGTGAATAGATGGATGGATGGATGGATGGATGGATGGATGGATGGATGGATGGATGGATGGATGGATGGATGGATGGATGGATGGATGGATGGAGAAAGCTGCTATTCTGGGCTATCTCAGCTTGCCCAGCATGTTTCCTCATGGCATAGCCTGTAATAACTTTGGACCATAAATCCAGGCATCTATTTTTACTTGCCTCTTCCTTGGTCACCATGTGATGAAGGAGGCTTTTGTGGATGGGGGAGGGAGGAGAAAGCAATATTTCTGTGGCTTTGCCTATCTTATTCCTAGGTGCTGTACAGTGAGGTTGTGGGATCTACCTACCTCAGGGAGTTCCTGTACCTCTTACATACTTGCATCTGCACCAAGCACTTCCCACATGACTTCAATCCTTATTACAAAGCCTTAATAGGAATGTGTGACACCCTTGCTATACAGGTGAGTCTCAGAGACAAACCCAGGATCCTGTATCCAAATGCTTGTCTGATATCAAAACCCAGCAAGAGGATCAGGAGTTCAAAGTTATCTCATCCTCTAGCAAGGATGCTGCCATTCCTCATATTTTTATCCTCCTAAGCAGCTCTCCTCCCCAGGCCTGGTAAGAATCCACAGATCCAACCAATCACTCATTTACCTTTAACACCACCACCACCACCACCCCACCCCCCACCACCCCCACCTGCATGATTCCTGATTGCCTGGTGAGGGAGACCAAGTGAGGTCAACAGCGGCCTCTGGTGGACATAACTAGGTATTGCAAGAAGTGTATACCAAGCCTTCTCCATCAGTCTTGCCGAATGAATGTATTGTCTCTGACTTTATCTATACATCTACACATAGAGGGAGGAAAATATATATATAAATATATACTCTAAATACATATATAAATAAATACATAATGCAACCTCTGTTGGGATCAACAGATTACACTTAGAGCTAGAATCTTACATTATAGCTCAGAAAGACCTGGGACTATGTAGACCAGGTTTGCCTTCAAATTGTGGCAATCCTTCTGCCTAGACTTCCAAAGTACTGAGACTTCTAATGTCAGTGACCACACCTAGCAACAAATTATATTTCAGAGAACATTTCTCCATTTATTTCAATGCATATAGAACACACAATTACTCTGACAAGCAAGAGGCCCTAAAACATGTTTTTTAGCCTAAGCAAAGGTCTCTGAGATGAGAACTGGACATTATAGTTCAGTGGTGCAACTCTTGTCTAGTGTGCTTGGGACTCTGACATCCATCCCAAAACTCAAAAAAAAAAAAATCAAACAAGTCCTCCTCTGTGGGGACCCACAGTTGTGAGCCTATTCCACCTTGACTGGAGGCCAAAGAGTTTGAGCTTATTTTTTGGTCTCTCAAAGTTGTTGACAACAGGTGTGGCTACAAACGAGAGATTCTGACTTGGGGTATGGTTAATTAGTATTTTGGGTGGAGAGGTGAATCCGCTCCACCTGGACCAAAGGACGGAGAATTCAAGTCTATTCCTTACAGCATGCTAATGAAGTCTGTGGCCTCCCCCCTCCCCTTTAGGAGTGAAATACATAAGTGTGTAAAAATAAGTGAAGCAGATTCAGTATTCACTGAATGTCCCTCCAGATGCTATCCTGTGTTTCTGTCTCTTATTTCTCTTACATATCTGTTTCTTTCGCCTAATAATTCTAATCCTCACGCTCCTACCCTGGAACGTAAGAGTTTCACCAAAGCTGGCCTTCAACACTTCTCCTGCAACTAGACTTCCTTACGTGGCGGTGTGAACAGAAACATTCTGTCAACTCTGACGAGTGTGCATTAGGGAGGAGAAGGTGTGAGTCACACTGTCATCTTATTTACTCCCATCAGCGACCAGGCATGGCTACGGGCAAGGTCCCTGGCTAGTCTACACGTGGAGAACAAAACGCCATGGGCAATCCCAGGTCCATGCCCACTTCTGAGACCTCATGGTCTACCTCCATGGCTGGGTTCTGAAGTAAGCAACACTGTGACAGCTCCCAGAGGGATAACATATGGTCACTGTCACCACCCCTGGTCACTGATAGGGTTGGGTTAGGTGTCATTGGGAGCAGCTGGCCTCAGGTGTGAAAGTTCTTCTGACTTCTGCTCTCAGAGGTGTTAAATGGACACAGCAAGATGTCAAGGACTAGGTCAGGGCCTGATCACCTACTGAAAATGACACAAGTTGCTTTAGTTCAGCTATGTGGAGTCCTGTAAACTCAGTGGTCACAAATAAAGAAACTGACCTCAAGGTCCTAACATGCTGAGATGGGGCTCTGTGAAGTGCTGGCCTACTGTGCACAAGATTCCGTTCCCAGTCCTTTAAGAACGAGCAGAGTGAGTCCATCCTCCTCCCTTCCCATGAGCAGAAGACAAGCCTCCCTGTACTTAGCCTAACCACACAATGCAGAATAATCCTCTGAGGTAGGCGTCTTGCTTTGCCCAGCTGGGCTCTGACTATATAGAAGCAATTAGGGCACACAGCTGGGATGTAAGAAGCCTGCGAGGTCAAGCGGGTGGGTGAGGTCAGTCTCCATGCCCAGCACATTCAGTGCAAAGCAGTGCCAACCCCTGGGCACCAGTGATACCTAGAGATGCCATTGAAGGGCTGTGTGCTCCACCTCTTAAGATTTATACCCTGCAGCGGGCCTCTCCCTGCCCTATTTATGACCACCTGTCCTGGGAAGAACACAAATCACTATACCCATGGCACTTTAAATCTCAGGGAGAGAGAGAAGCCACCTCAGCCGGCTGCACCATCTCCCTGGGTATTAAAAGCAATTACGGAGGATGGCTGGGCTGTAAGAAGCCTGCAGAAGATCAGGGGGGTGAGTATGGATTCCTGTGATCCCTGCTTCCTGCCCTTGCTCTGTCTTTGGGGTCCATTACTCTGCTTCTACAAACAGAGCCTCCCAAGAGAGGGGCTTTGACAACGTGGAGAACCAGTGCCGCTTAAGGTTCTGTAAGCACAAGAGCCTTCCAAAGCCAGAGGGGATGGGAATCTGAGACCAGGGAGAGTGCGGGGAAGAGAGCAAGAAATGCAGAGGTGACAAGCAGCTCCCGAGCCATCTGTCTGATGCACACAGAGGCTTATCTANTTTTATTTTCTGAGGACCAGAGCCATGGCTAGCGGTACAAGTCTCAGGATTACAGAGGCTACAAAGCGAGCTCAAAGTCAACCTCAATGACTGGGGGAGACCCTGGCTCAAACTGAAAAGGAAGAGCTGCTTAAGAGCATCTGCTGCTCTTGCAGGGGGCGGGGCTGGTTCAATTCCCAGCACCCACATGGTGGCTCATAACTGTCTGTAGCTAGAGTTCCAGGGGCTCTGACATCCTCCTCTGGCCTATGTGGACATTGTACACACACATGCCACACACAAATCCATGTAGGCAAACACCCATACACAATAATAATAACAATAATAATAATAATTTAGTAAGTAAAAAAGATGGCTGGAGACAGAGCTCAATGGTAGAAGACCTTGCCTAGCATTCACAAGGACCTGGATGCAACCCCTAGACTCCTAAAACAGAGCAGTCAGGGCCTGGCAAAAGGAGCCTTGATGATATTGCACTAGCCAGGTCTCTTTCAACTGCCTAACCTATCTTTCTTTGCTGTATCTCCTTGGTTCCACGGAAAATAAAAAGCCTAGATTCTTCGTTGCTCTAATGTTGAAGAGATATGAGCAAGAGCTACAGAGTATCACTGTCCCTGTCCCAAAGCCTGCTCCTCTGCAGTACCTGCCTTACATAGTGACATTTCCCACAGTACCTCACAGGAGTTTCCCCTTACCCTCTGGAGATGCGTTCCAAGACCTCCAGTGGACACAGCAAACCACAGGCAGCATGGAACCCTGGACATGATGGCTTTCTTCTCTGCATGCCATCCGGCTAATGGTCAAGACTCCCTAAAGCTCCTATTCTGCATGGGAGTGGTGTTTCCACAGTCCCCTTGTACAAACATTAACAGACATGGCTCCTCAGACACCTGGACCCCAAGGTGAGACCCCATCCGCCTGGTTCTACCTCTTCAGTGTTTCCAGAGGCTCCTTCCTGTCCATGATGCCGGTGTCCGGATCCACCGTCGTTAAAAGGCACCTGGACACAAATAAAACATCACACAGGGGACAAAGCAAAGGGGGACGCCTTGCCCCTCCCCGCCCGGGGACAGGAAAGGGTCTCACCTGGTGCAAGCTATCACCCGTTTCAGTTCCACATCCCCAATGAGGAGTTCATTCCAAGAATCCTAGAAAGGAAAGGAAGAGTTCCCATGAGCACCTCTGGGCCCTCACCTGTGCAGGGACCTACATGGAGTCACATCTAATGTCATTACATCAGAGTGGGGGGGTCTTCACCTCAGTCTGGAGAGGCCAAGGGACATCCCACACCTTTGAGTGTTCCCTTTCTTCCTAAGCAAGGTCAGGCCCCTCTCCTCTTTGAAAGCTTTCCAGGCAGAGCATCCCAGGTTGAATCCGCAGAACTATATAAGCTGAGCCTGATATCACACATCTCTGATCCCAGCGCTCAGAAGGTGGAGGCAGGAGGATCAGAAGTTCTAGCAAGTTTAAGAACAGCCCAGGGTACATGAGACCCTGCCTTGCAAACAAACACCAAGCCGTTGTGTAACCTGGTGCCCTGATTTCCAGGCCATCTCCCGGGCAGCGGAATCCAGAGAGTCCCAGCTCCAACAGGGATGACCTTTCAGGTGTCGGCCTGTGGGCATCGGTAGCAGAGCCTGTGCCTTGAGGCCAAACAAGTCTGAGCCCCTCCAGACTCTCAAGTTCAGTGAGAAACAGAGGATGTGCGTGAAAAATCGAAAATAAAAAGACATGCTTTGGTGGGTAAAAGTGCTTGCTGCAGCTGGATGACCTGAATTGGATCGTCAGGGCCAACATGGTGGAGGGAGAGAGTCAACTCTAGTGAGTCATCCTCTAGCCTCCATACATGCACTGTGGCACACACACGCACGTGCACACAAATAAATGTGATAATTAAAAATAAAAGCCCACAGAAATAGGTGAGTATAAGAGGGATGAATATGATCAAGGTGGGTTAAATGTGCACTTAAAAATATCACAGTGAAACCCATCACGTTGTAAATAAAAGCATAACAAATTTCCAGAAAACTAAAGAAAAGCCTCTGACACAGAGTGCATTCTCCTTGTCGGTTGAAGTACAGACAAGGATCCTAAGGATTTGGAGGCTGATACCAGGCAAGGTTGGCTTGAGAAAAGACTGTAAAATAGACATATGGGCAGAGGATAAGAGGACCCCAGCCAGGGAAGAAGTCAAAAGGAAGGCGGAGTTGACTTAGTGCACCTGAGGTCCTTCAAGTCACCACTGAGGAGACTGAAGGATACAGAAGGAGGTCAGATTGTCCCCCACAAAGAAGGAAGCTGGGTGGGTGGGGGCCTGAAGCAAACATCTGCAGTGAAATGTCCTGGTGTCAGTACCCGGCAGCAGAGTGTCCCTAAGTTGCTGCTTTGATCTTGGTCATCTTGATAAGTGCATACTGTTCTCCATGTGGGTATGGCATGGATTTATTTGCCTCCATTATATATATATTTAGAGTTAATAATTTTAATTTATGTGTATGAGTGTTTTGCCTGTGTGTGTGTAAATATACCTACCATGTGTGTACCTGATGCCCACGGAGGTCAGAAGAGGGTATGGGATGTCTTACCATGGAACTGGAGTTAGGGATGGGTGTGAGCCCCCATGTAGGTGCTGGGGACTGAGCCAAGGTCCTTGGCAAGTGCTCTTTTCTGCTAAGCCACCTCTCCAGGTTCCTTGGGTCTGTTTTGTTAGCATGGGTCCTTTCTCTGTCACAACAATTAGAAAACTGGGCATAGAGTTTCCAGTAACTACAGCCTGCTCTGTGAAGATGTCTCCAGCAGAGGCCACTGTAATTTTAAAACAAGAGCGAACTGAGGACCCTGGTTAGGGAATTAATGAGTTATGACTTAGAGAACTATCCCCAAAGCCTCTCCTAGATGGAACAAAAGCTAGCAGGACAGAAAGACATAGGAAACTAAGGTAGGGGCTGGAATGGTTAAGCATGCTCCAAAATTGCTCTAACAAAGGGCCAGTGTTCAGTTCCCAGCACCCACATCAGGAAGCTCACAACCCACTCTGATGCCGGTTCTAGGGGATCTGATGCCCTCTCTGGCCTCCAGGAGCACCCACATTTACATGCGTATACAACCCCACACCCCCACATACACACAATTAAGAAGAAATCTTTTTATTTAGAAAAGATTGCCCAGTGTGGGGATTCACCCCTTTGATCCCAGCACTGAAGGTGGATCACTCTGAGTTTGAGGCCAGCCTGGTCTACATAGTGAGTTCCTGGCCAGCCAGGGTTACATAATGAGACGCTTCTCTCAAAAAAAAAAAAAGTATAAAAAAAGAAAATTAAGGTAAAAAATTTTCACCATCTGGAAAGCACCTGTTTAGCCAAGGGAAGGAAGAGAAGTCTGTTACTACTAACCTCACACCAGGCCTGAGAAGACGGTGACCCCGAGGAGTCCAAGGAAGTCTTCCATCAGGACAAACTGGCTAGAGGTAATAACTCAAAATAAGATGGGCTGAGAGCCAGCAAGGCCTGGACATAGAGGAATATAGCCTGGGTTTGGTCATATATCTTTGCAGGCCCAGTTTTCCATTTGTAGAGCATTGACTGGAAACAAGAAAGTCAGCTTTGCCATGAGGCAAGAGTGCTGGAGATGGAGTAAGATCCTTTTGCTATTAATTACACATGCGGATAACTGTAAATCTTATTCCTTTATTATTATTGCATGTGTGTGAGCGAGTGGGAGGGGGTATGTGTCCCACCATTACACACGTCCTCGGATAAAACTTGGGCTGTCACGTTTGTGTGGTACGTGCCTTTAGGAGCTGAACCAGAGCACAGGCTTACCATGGACGTTTTGAGAGGTGACCGGCTACTGAAGGCTATTGAGCAAGACAGTCACACTGAAAAGTTTAAGAGTTCCCACAGGGCCCCTGGGAGCTTGTCCCTTGCCTCTCTATGGTCCAAGAGAACACTTTGTGGTCCAGACATGATGTATTAACTAGATATGACATTGTATCAAAGTCTGACCTACCAGCTGGCCAAGAACTGAGAGTCACATGCAGTGTAGGTGTCTGAGCCTAGCAAAGGGGAGGAGCAGGTCAGAGAGAGGAACCAGAAGCGAATTCAGTACTGATCTCTGTGAAAGAGTGCTGTGCCCCAGGCAGACATCGAAAAGTGAAAAGGACTCTGGGTAGGAGAAGAGCCTGAGGGCAGCCTGGGAGCACAGACCTTCTTTATTAACAAAACTCAGTCCTTTGGAGGAAGCACAGGGCTGTACTGTACTTCACAATTGACAGGTGATAAGTGACAGGTTAGGTCACACTGCAGGAGATTGTGCAGATCATTGAGAAAGGAAGGGGAGAGAGAGAGAGAGAGAGACCCTTTGTTAAGTCGATTGACAGAAGCCTGGATGCATGGCCCCTTTTCACAAAGGAACACAAACACAGACACTGCAGAATCACTGTATAAGGATGCATGCAACTCATTTATGCAGACACTGCAGAGTCACTGTATAAGGATGCATGCAGCTCACTCATGCACAGACACTACAGAGTCACTGTATAAGGAAGCATGAACTCACACAAGCACAGACACTGCAGAATCACTGTATAAGGATGTATGCAGCTCACTCATGCACAGACACTACAGAGTCACTGTATAAGGAAGCATGAATTCACACATGCACAGACACTGCAGAGTCACTGTATAAGGATGCATGCAGCTCACTCATGCACAGACACTGCAGAGTCACTGTATAAGGATGCATGAACTCACACATGTGCAGACACTGCAGAGTCACTGTATAAGGATGCATGCAGCTCATTCACTGCAAAGACACTGCAGAGTCACTGTATAAGGATGCATGCAGTTCACTCATGCACAGAACTGCAAAGTCACTGTATAAGGATGCATGAACTCACACATGCACAGACACTGCTAAGTCATTGTATAAGGGTTTATGCAGCTCACTCACGCACAGAAATTGCAGAGTCACTGTATAAGGAAGCATGCAGCTCACTCATGCACAGACACTCTGCCATCTTCATAGAAATGCACATGCTTGGATCTGAGACTACACAAGGAACATTTTAAATAAAACACCGGAAGTGAACTAGCAAGATGGCTCACTGGTGAAGACACTTGTCACCAAGTCTAAAGACAGTAGTTCTATCCCTGGGATCCGCATGGCTGAAGGAGAGAGCCAGCTTCCATAAGTTGTCTTCTGACCTCCACACATGCACTGTGGTATGTACACACACACAATAAAGAAGTGAATAAATTAATAAATGCAATTTAAAAAAATATCAGGATGGATTTGTGGGAATGGCTTTCCTAGATTGCTCTTTTCCCAGCATTCCTTGTCCACCTTCCACAGAAAAGCTGAGAGACAGAATTAGTTTCCCAATATAAGGGGTTAGAACTCAATCATCAATCACACAATCACTTGGTCTAAGTCTTTCCTTGGAATTCAAGGAAACTAGAAGAGGTAAGAGTCTCTTTCTTGTCTCTGCTGCTTCTCCCAAACTATACACCTGCAAAAGGTCTAACCAGAAGTAAATTCCTATTTGAGGACCGATATCTCCACTGGGTACCCACAGCTGGCCTCCGTCACCCAGCCTCCACTTCAGGGTTTCTTAAATGTTTTCCCATTCACAACCACTTTTTACCTGAGAAATTTTTATGTGATCCCCAAACATACAGGCATACAAAATAGATACACAAATCAAATATTTGCTGATAATAGTAATACATCATAAAAACTATTTTAAAAGAATTCTTCAGCATGCTTACCATTTATCAAAAATTAAAGTAACTATGTATGCTAATGAGATAAATGCTAACGAGATGAATGTGTTTGTCTGACAAATTATAATCCAAAGATATTCTAATTGGATATGTGCTGAGGAGTGAAGGTAGAAAAATACGGCCTTTGTTTTCTTTAATAAAACCATTGTGTTCCTAGAAGAACAGAAACTTCGTATGCGCAATAAAAATCTGCCACAATTCATGACAAATGAAAGTCTCAAACCTGAGCCAAGGTCTTTGGCTTGTTGTGCGGCATGTGTTCACACCCAAGGCTGCAGTGAAGTCATATGATACAACATGGGTAGGTACTGTGGAAAACACATCAGATTTATTGTGTGTTTCTGAGATGTTGCATATTCGTTATTATATTAGTTACTTTTCTATTGCTGTGATAAAACACTATGACCAAGGCAATTTCAAGAAGGAAGAGTGTATTTAGGCTTATGGTTGCAGAAGCTAGAGTCTGCTCAGGCAGGGTAAGGTCATGTCAGCGGGAACAGAGAACTGAAGGCTCAGAGCTTGAACCACGTGTACACAAGGTCAAACCTTCTAAACCTCCACAAATAGTGCCACTAACTAGGGATCAACTGTTCAAATGCCTGAGACTATAGAGGACATTTTATTCAAACCACCACTACTGCCATGGTCTTTATAATTCTCACATTTGGTTCTGTCATGGCCAGCATCAGACTTCAAGACAGATCAGACAGAGTCAGAGATAACATCCAAAGGCAATCCAAAGACAATCAGCTGCCAGGACCTCCCAGTAAACTAGAACCAGTGTCATCATTCTCCATGCTGAGGCACAATGTGGGACGCCTGAGGGCCCAAGGAAGGGGGCCCTGAAAGTGTTTGGGAACACCAGCAAGCTGATTAAACACCCCAACCCCTACCTAGCAGTCATATTAAAGATGCTGGTCTTCCTCAGGGGAGTCAGCAGCTAGTCAGAAACCAGGTGGTTGGGATGGGCAGTAAGACACAACAACCACCTTGTTTGTTCCATGAGTGCCACAGACCATGTGTTCCATTTTGAGTAAATTATCTCAACAGTCAATCCACCGACTCAGGATTCTCCCTGTAAGCCTCAGATCTCACAGAGCAACAGCTCTGCCTCGCCTGTGTGCATCTTCAATACACAAGCCTTCACGTCTTAGGTGGGGGCTCAACAAACCTAAAAGTAGAACCATTGTGCAGCGCAGAGGCAGTAAGCAACTCACTCCTTGCAAGAGTCTAAATCAGCGTTAATAGCTGTTATGCTTTAGTTGATGTTGAGATGCGGTCTTGTGTAGCTCAGGATGACCTTGAATTCATTATATAGCTGAGGCTGGTTCTGAACTTCCAATCCTTCTGCCTTCACCCTGTGCTTGGATGACAGTGAGGGGCCTCCTGGAAATAACTATTACACTTTCCACAAAATAAAAAGAAAGAGGCTACGCAGGCCAAATGTTACCTCTGCGAAAACATCACATCCTGAAATGACAATGTTGGGCCTGAAGTTAATGGTTTTCACTTTCTTCTCCATCCTGGAGTTGAGATCTTCCAAGGATGCCTCAGACAGGACCAGGTACGGGCTTACATCCGAATAGGCCACCTGCCAAAGAAACAGAGATTGGGACACAGTGTGGAGCAGAAATGCCTCAGAGGGGATATCATGATCTAGTCCCTGAAAATTCAGCATTGCCCCAACAAACACACACACATACACACACACACACACACACACACACACACACACAC
>LOEQ01002773.1:0-25377 GCA_001685075.1 Bramus lutescens
GGAAGGGGAGCCTGGGTGTAAGCTGGGATGGGATAGGAAGATAGAGGTAGTAGCTGGGGAGAGAAGCCCCTACAGAATGACCAGAGAGGTTAGGGGGTTGAGGAATGTTTGTGCTCCCTTTCCAAGGCTTCTGCTGTCTGGTCAGGAACACACTCACCCCTCCGATGTCTCTTCTGGTACAGGATCAGGGACCCTTGCTGGCCAGGGACCTGGCAGACAAAAAAAGCTCCTGATTACTTCATACAAGGGAACCCACAATTCTTATCACCTTCATACCTAGTACTTTCTGCTTTCAGAGGTGTTTGTAGGTGGAAGGGAAGAAAGGGGAGAAATGACTCATTTTCATGGCCAGTTTGAAGACGAGAGAGGCATAAGTAGCATAGAATTAAAGCAAAATGTTAATAGTTCTATGGCTCAAACCTGTGCCACCTCGTCTTAGGCTGGTGATTGCAGAGTTGGTTCTCTCCAGCACCACCGTCTAACCTGCTGTGAGGAATTCTGTTATTTCCCAGTTTACTATCAGTTCTGTCCTGCATACCACTATTTCTGACATCATCAGTGTCTGGTAAATAAACAGTGAACCAGTGGCTAGCAGGTTCCCGATGCTGTCCCTGGGAAGGGATGGGTGTGGTGTTGCGTTAACTTCATCTGTGAGGCCCAAGCCAAGTCATCCATCACCTTTCATACACTTTTGTAATGGAATGGAAGAAAATAACAATTTTTTGACAAGCTTTTAAAAGTTCAGAGCTGCACGTGAAGATGTCCAAATATCATAGTATGTTTTTAAAGGCACAGGAGATTGTATGCAAAAGATGATGAAAATGATACATTTGGTATTGCATAAATTCTACAAAATGTAAGAGCAAGACTAACAATGAGGAATCCCAGTCAAATGTGAGCCTAGTTCACCAGGGATGTGCTTGTATGGTTCTTTACAGAGATGTACTCTCTCTGGTTCCTTTGCCTGTAAGGGCTCAGTCTCACCTCTTGTATGAAAAGAAGTGTCTAAGCACTTAGTTTTCTTGGACAACTTTTCTATCACCATTGCTACCTCATGCACAGCCTGACCGGTCATCTCCTGACCAGTTCTCCTGGCTACACTGTGTTCACATTCTGTACATATGCCTGTCTGTATTGGCCCTTCTTTGAAATTAAAATCTTTGCCTTTTAAAAATATTTTTGAATGTATAGGCACAAATGTGCATTTATAAATTGAAATCAAGGCACTGCATATGAAGGAAAATATGTGATACATGTCTGAGCCTGGCTTATTTTACTCACATAATGGTCTCTCTTTCCACCCAGATTCCTAAGACTGTTATAATTTTATTCATCCTTAGCAGAAAGTCCACTGTGTGTCCATGCCACATTTCTTTTTTTATATATAAATATTTTTATTCATTTATTATGTGTACAATATTCTGTGTATATGCCTGTAGGCCAGAAAAGGGCACCAGATCTCATTATAGATGGTTGTGAGCCGCCATGTGGTTGCTGGGAATTGAACTCAGGATCTTTGGAAGAGCAGGCAATGCTCTCAACCGCTGAGCCATCTCTCCAGCCCCTTTTTCTGGTATTTTCTTAGCCAGTGTTCAATTGCTGTGAAGAGACTGTTCCTAGACTGCAGAGGGATCGCCACAGTGATGTCCATGATGGCTGCGCCAGTGTGTGTTCCCAGCAGCGGTGTGTAAGGGCATCTTATTCTCACCAGTATCTCTTGATTTGCTTTATTGATGTTGCTCATTTTGACATTAAGATTTTTAAAGGCCTTATCTGAGGCTGTTCATTTTTATGCAGAGTGAAAGACAAGAACCTAGTTTTATTCTCTATGTTTTGAGAACTTTTTTGTGTCCGTTCACCAGAACTGGTTTATGATTTTTCTTTGTGTTGTGTCGCTTTACCAGGTTTGAATATCGGAGTGTGTTGGCTTCATGGAGTGAGTTTGGTAGTGGATCAACAGTTTGAGAAATGCTGGTTTGAGTTCTTCCTTAAAGATTTAGAAAACATTAGCAGTTCGTCTGTCTGTGGCCTGGGCTCCCTTTGCTGGGAGACCTGTTTCTCTGGTTCAGTCCTGTGGCTTGGAGTGCATCTGCTTGGTTATTTATGGTATTTCCTTTCCTTTGGGTGACTTGTCCATATCTTGGATTTTTTTCCTAGAGTTCTCTTGTAATACTTCTAAGGATTTATTTGTAGTCTGTTTTTACCTCCGTTTTCATCTCTAATTTTGTTATTGTGGGTCTTCTGGTTAATTCTGCTAATTTTTTTTCAACCAGGTTTATTTTTTCAAATAACCAACTCTTTGCTTGAGTGACTGAATATATTGTTCCTCAGTTTCCAAATATATTGTTCCTCAGTTTCCATTTTATTAATTTCTGTTAGGATCTTTATTATATCTTCTCATTTACCACAATGGGGTTTGGTTTGCACTTCTCTTTCTAAGAACTTATGGTCTATTGGGTAATTTATTTAGAATGTTTCTATGTGTCTGATTTTTTTTTGGGGGGGTTGGTTTTTTGGTTTTGGAGCCTGTCCTGGAACTAGCTCTTGTAGACTAGGCTGGCCTTGATCTCACAGAGATCCGCTGTTTTTTTTTTTAATATTTGTTTGTTTGTTTTGTTATGTATATGAGAGTTCTGTCTGCATGTACACTTGCATGCCAGAAGAGGGCATCAGATCCCATTACAGATAGTTGTGAGCCACAGTGTGGTTGCTGGAAATTGAACCCAGGGCTCTGGAAGGACAATTGTTGAGCCATCTCTCCAGTACTCTGGGTTTCTGGGTTTTTGTTTCTGTTTTTAATGTAGTTCTCACAGTTGTAAACTGCCCTCTTAGCCTTAGCTGTGTTCAACAGTTTTAGTAAACTATGCTTCATGTTCATTTTAGGAACTTTTAAATTTTCTTTCCTCGTTTCTTCAATAACCCCACTGTTCATTCAAGAATATATTGTTCAGTTTCCAAGTGCGTATAGATCCTGTGATTTCTCTTGCTGTTGGTTTTTAGTTTTATTCCATTATGACTTGATAAGATATAAAAATAATTTTGATATAATTATGTGTGTGTTTTAATTGCATACAAATATATTTATTTTTAGTTTTCTAAATTATATCCTAATCCATGTTTGGTTTTAAGTTCAAAATGAAATGGAGTCAGCCATAGTTTTCACCCTTCACAATTTAAAGGCTTGTTAGCCTTTTCTGTTTATCCTGTCATTTTAGAGAATGCTCTGATTGAGGTTAAAGCATGCTAGGTAAGGTCATTAAATTCTGTAAAATGCATGTGTATGTATATAGACTTGCGTGTTTCCTTTTTAATTACTTTAAACAACCTCCAATGGGGAGAAGTTCCAAGACTACTTCCAAACTCATCTGTCCTTTGAGTTGAGCCAGAAATGCATTCCGGCTGGACAGCTGTCCCCACAATGCCATTGATGCAAACACATCTTGCACAGCAATCAGCTACAGATTCTTCCAGTCCCCAGTCAGAGTCTCCTTGACAATTACAGCCTTTGTAAGTGGGAGACTTGCAGACTAATCATTTGAGTTTGATTGACATTTCCTTATGACTGGATCCAAGTTGTACATTTGTTTGTTTTGTTTTTGAGATGGTGTTGCCAAGTAGCCTTGCTGGCCTGGAGTTCACGATGTAGACCATATTGGTCTCAAAGTCACAGAGATCCCTCTGCCTCTGCCTCTCGAGTGCCATGACTAAAGGAAAGCCCATCTTATGCCCATCTCCAAGTTGTGCTTTTTTTTGATGAATATCAATATTTTTATTGTAATTCTCTCAAGGGCACAGAATTTCAGTCTGTCTTTTTACCATGAGTTATTCAAGGAGATATTTGCTAGTCTCTTCTCCCAGTACTTTTTTCTAGTGTTCTTTGAGATTTTGTAATTACCTCCTATCTCATCTGTCTTTCAGTAGTTATACCATCTGTTAATATTTCTATTTGAAACTAATTACTATTCTAAGTTGACAAATGTTAATGGGTAATGGTAATTTTTCTTACTATTTTATATAGAATTAATTGATGTTCTTCTGCAAACATTAGCTTTTTCATTTCCCAGTTATTCCTTCAGTTAATTCATTTAATGGAACTGTAGAATAGTAACTTTATCCAAGAGTTCAGTGTTGATTTTCATGTGGATGTTTTAAAGATGTACCCCGCAAGAGCTCCTTTCAGCTGGGTTCTACCTCCTTTCACACGCTTGTCTCAGTTTCTGCAAACCGCTGTCTGGAACAGCTAGGATTATTATGCACCCGCTTGTCTTGATCCAGCCCTACAGCCATTCTTTCCAAGGAGTGGTCTGGCTGCTGTTTACCCACTGCTGGTCAGGTGATGCTCCTATTGGGTATCTCAGTGGCTGTAGAAATGGACGTCTGTAAGCATATGCAGGACTTCATGCTCTTTTCCATTTCGGCACTAGTGTATGCTAAAATCCTTCTCATTGATACCGTTCAAGTCTCACACTATTGGCTTCATTTTAGTTTTCTTCTGTCCATGTTTATACCTGTTTCTCAGTTGGATAGAAACCTGACTTCCGATATAACTAATCTGTTTACAGATTTTGTAAGTCCCCTTCGTGTGGCAAACTTTGCACCCTTATAGGCCACTGTTGTGCCTGCCTGGTAGATCTGGGGCTCTATAAGAAACAAGAGGCAGCACAGAGGAGACTGAAAGAGTTGTCTTTATACACACTTTTAAAGTGGTCTGTGATATAGGCATGTTTCTTTATTCAGCCTAACAAAAGGAGGAGCTGTCGGAAATATCTCATAAATAACACCTTTAAATCTTATGTATTATTTCACTATTTTAATAAAGATATTTTCTATAATCTCATCTAAAAAGTAGAAGTCAGAATAAAAGATCGGAATGGAACTCATCACTGTGAGCGACAGCTCTGGAGGAGTGTGTTTCCCTGTGGATCTGAGCAATTCCTTCCTGGGCTAGCACGCTGATGGATCGTGATTTTTATGGGACACTTTGTTATTCTCACTCTCATTTCACGACCCCCTCATAGGATTCCTGTTTCTCATTATTTCCTAGGCTATTCACATGTGAAACACTTTTCTTGGGATAAGTATTTAGAAGAAACCAATTCTTTACCTGCTCCTGCAAGAGCTTTCAAAGTGGTGAGTGAATTTCCTTGGAACTCTTGATTTGTGTGCATCGATGATACTGTTGATTTGCGGACATATAAGAAACTGGTCAGCAGGCATGACAATGAGAAGAAGCAGGAGGTTAAAGGAGATGCTTTCAAAGTGTTTCCGTTTTGAAAGTCTGAACCGTTCCTGTGACTTCTGTCTATGTGGACGCACATGTGTTGGGGAGGAAGGATGGGGTGGGTGCAGAAGAACCTTGAATGTTGGTTTTTGAGACAAGGTGTCTCACTGACTTGAAACTTGCCAAGTGGGTTGGGTTGGCTGGTGTGAGCCACAGAGATCTGCTTGTCTCCACCTCCCTAGCTGGGATCTTAGGTGCACCACCATGCCCGCTTTGTAAATGCGGGTTCTTGGAAGCAAATGTGCAAGATAAACACTTTACCAACTGAACTAGCTCCCAGCTCCTCAAATATATTACTTTATACTTTATATTTTTCTCATGAATTTATGGGGAAAAATAATTATGTTAAATAATTTTGTAAGAGTCGGGCCCTGGACACTTGTGTGTCATCCTAGCATTTGAGAGGCGAATGATCGGCACAAATCAAGACCAGTACAAAGATTCTGTTTCAAAATAAAATACTGTTCTTTCAAACACGACTCTGTGTTCTGCAGACAGTTTTCTTCTTTAGACGATACTTTAGTACAAAAACTGCTAGAGTTTTTAATGGTAAACTTAATTAGTAAGTACAGTTTAAGGTGGAAAGGACATCATGCATTTTAAAGAGAAACCATAGTAAGTGGAGAGAAAACTTGTGAAAGGATTTTTATGATTCCTCCTGACAGATGTTCAGGCTTTTGAGTAAGACTGAGGGATGCCGTATTTCTTCTCCCTTTTCTCTACCCTTCCCACATACAGGCTTTTAGCCTGGACATGGGCAGCAGGATCAGACTACATGTCTGCTGTTGTATAAGAGGTAGAACTAAGGTTTCTGCAGCTTGACTGTCAAGAGTCCTTGCAGGGATTGTTCTGTCCTTCATGTTATTTTATATAATTTACTAAAATCATATTCACCTTATTTTCCTTTGCTTTCTCAGAGATGTAACCATTTCTTCTGAGTGTTTAATCTTGCTTTCCTAGAAGATCTTTTCCATCTTGTTCAGTTGGATTGATGATTTGTTTTAAATTGCCCCTTCTCCGCATGACCACCACTTCTAGATGTTCCTCAGACACTTTGATTTTTCCCTCTTTAAAAAAAAAAAATCCCTTTCTGTGTCATTATTGCTCCTGCAAGCATGGTGAGTGTTCCTAAGACCTGCTGGACATTCTGTAAGAAATGGCAAGCACCAACCCCACAAAGTGACACAGGACAAGAAGGGCGAGGGCTCTTTGTATGCCCAGGGAAAACGGCTTTATGACAGGAAACATTGGTTAAGGTGGGCAGACTGTTCTCTGCAAAAAGACTAAGAGTACGAAGAAGGCCCCGCTGAGACTGGAGTGTGCCCAGCCCAGCTTCAGATCCAAGAGTAAGAGATGCATGCGTTTTGGACTGGGAGGCAATAATAAGAGAAATGGCCAAGTGATCCAGTTCTAAACCAATTTTGTTATGAAGATAATAAAATTATGAGCTTTTATTCACCTCAAAAAGAAAAAAAAATGCCAGGCAGTGGTGGCGCACACCTTTAATCCCAGCACTCGGGAAGCAGAGGTAGGCAGATCTCTGTGAGTTTAAGGCCAGCCTGGTTTATAAGAACTAGCTCCAGAACAGCTAGGGCTGTTACACGGAGAAACCCTGTCTCATGCCTATTGACTTTAATCATTACACCTCAACCTGTTAGGAAATGTCTTGTCCTCCCTGTGACTGATCAAATAGCTGTGGTACCTCTGCCTTTCTGTCTTCTCCCTAGTTGAGCAGTCAGGCTGTCCCTATACATGTGTGTTGATCTGTGTGTTTGTTTGGACCACCAAGTGTCACTCAGTGCTAGTATAAGAACCGGTAACCTAAACAATTCAACATTTGCTTGCTTATCGGTGCTGTCCATTATCCTGCTCTTCCTCACGACATGACATCCTTCTGTTATGGCAGAAACCGCCACATGGATTCCAGAAAAAAATGAAGCTCGAAGCTGTAGACAAAAGAAATCCGTTGTTTATCAGAGTAGCAACTGTAGCAGATACAGACGATCACCGGATCAAGGTAAGTGTTCTTGGTCCTGCCTTGATTTGGACCTTTGTTACTCTGTATCTTAAATGGTAACATTACTAGACTGCTAGGCAGTGAATTTATGCCCTTTAAGTAAATTACTAAAACCACGGGATTATGCTAAGGTTTGCATTCACCCAAGTGTTTCCTTTAATTGCCCCAAGATATTTTCTCTTCAATTATGAATAGCAGTTTCATATTTTGAATGGTGTATTTGGAGAAAATAGATATAACATATTGAGGTAATGTTCTCTTCAGAAGAAAAAGAAAATAAGGGCATCGTGCCTCTTTTTAAGAGGTTAAATTTTTTTGTTGACTCCACTAGAGATAGTTTATAAAATGTAAGTAAAGATAAATAACTTTATAAATAAAATCACAGTTTTACTGGAATTGGACTAATAGACTTCCAATACTTCTCTATAAGAAAGCCAGGGTCTAGAAGATATTGCTAGTCCCATCCATATATGTGGTTCAGATGTGTAGAATTCAGATGCAACCCCCAAAGACCTCATAAGCTTCTGATTTTACCACTTTTCTCTTTAGCCAGAATCGTGCTTACCCTGCTTTCTGCCTAGGATCCGGTAACTTTTCTGTTAGCAATAATAACGTTTCTAAAAGCAGCAAGCCATTATCAGCATGTGGCGATGAGTTTCTCGGTACACTCATGCTGATGGACATTTGTAGTTGCTTCCATGTGGGCCACGTTAGCCATTAGCACTGTATCGATGAGGCCAAGGCTCAGGCAGATTTGATGAAGCACTTTATTCAGTACTAGAAAGGAAAGAACTCTTCGTTCCAGGCAGCAGGAATCTTAACTTCAAGTTCACTTTTCAAAAAATAATAAATCATTAGCTATTTCTAATGAGATAACTTATAAGATAGTAAAGTTTAACATAAGATGAAAAGTTATACAAACTGTTATCTCTGTATAATAGTAACGTTAATGTTTAACTCAATATGTTTAAGAGCCAATCAGTTCATTCGGGTTTGAAGCACATACCTGTAATTCCAGCAATAGAGACAGAAGCAACAAGACCTTGAGTCTTGAGTATCTGCCTGCCTGCATAGCCAGAGTCTGCCTCAGAGACAAACAATAGGCAATGTAAACATACATTTTGGAAAATCATATAAAAACTGTAAGCCTATGTTAACCATTTTCTAGTGTACTTTTTTCTCTTTTTTTTCCTTTCTGTCTTTGTTTTGTCTTGTTTTGTTTTTCAAGTCAGGGTTTTGTAGCCCTAATTGTCCTGGAGCAGGCTGGCCCTGAACTCTGTGGTTCACCTGCCTCTGCCTCCCAAGTACTGGGTTAAAGGATTAAAGGTGTGCCAGCACCACCTGACATTCTAGTGTACTTTTTTTTCATTAGAGTTGGTTGTGATGTGAAAATCACAACAAAATCAGTGCTTTAGAACTAGTGTTTTAAGTAAGATCAACTTTTAAAGTTACACAGTATCTACTGTTTAACACCTTGAGCATCTCTAATGGTAAGGAGGTTGTTCCTGCTGGGTGCTATTGAAGACAAGGACCAGAATGCATGTCTGTTCTCATCTTCTGCTTTGGGGACAGGACATGAAGTAATGTGGCATCCCTCTATAGTCACATCTGTCTGCCTCAGCTATCAGTGGCAGTTCTTCTCCAGTTTTTAAAATATTTTCTATGCACTGGTATTTCTCAGTTCAGTTTTCATTGCTGTTATTTTTGAGACAGGGCATCACTATGTAGCCCTGGATTTCCTGGAACTCACTATGTAGACCATCCTGGCCCTGCCTTCTGAGTGCTGAGATTAAAGGCCTGTGCCAGCCACTACACCAGCTTCTCAGTTCAATTTTAAGTTGCTTTACTTTTTTCTGTTAATGGACCTTGTGACTTAGATCTTGCTGTGTTTTGTTTTGTTTTCTGCTTCCCGTGTTGTTATTATGAGTATACTAGCGTTGTTCTTTTCTAAGTCAAGTCTTTTTAAATTACTTATTTTTTTTTTTGGCTTTCCTGTAGTCAATGATCTTTTTGTAGCTTGCTCTTTAACCATTTCTAGCTTCTTACTAGATGTTTTTCAGATGCTACAGTGGTTTGATATGTCTTGAATCAGAGGCGGGCGTGTGTTTTTCAGCAGCTGATGTCTATCTCTTTCCTTTGAACTGTTTTTCCCACAACTCTTCAGCCACCTGCTAGAGCAGAGTGGGTGCTCTCAGCCAGGCACACAGCCCGCATCCTGAGACTCCTTTTCACTGACATCCTAGGCTGTATTTCATTTTCCTGAAAATTACAAAGTATAATGAAATGCCTTGTTTGGCTAGGAGTACTTTTGTCCTGCTGAAACATGTCTTTTTGTGTTTTCCTAAGAAAGGGTATTAGATAAACATCTCTTCACTCCTTGCATTTGAGAAAATGTCCATCTGCTGGCTTTGTGTTTGATTGTTAGTGCGGCTAGGTGAGATGTTCTAGGGAGGGAGCTTTTACCCTCAGTGTTTCACTGTTCTCACTGCATCTCACTCCTGGAGCTTTTGGATACTCAAGGTCACTCTGATTGAGTCTCTTTGGGCCATGGGCTTATTTCTACAGCACATGAGGATGACTGGCTGTCTCCAGTGGTCTCCAACCCTGTGAGGGTATCTTTCTGTTTGTCAAACTGGGTCCCCATGCCTTCCCACTGTGAAGCTTTCTGTTCTGCAGTTTCTGTATCCTATTTTTGCTTTGATGGATTCCGTGTCTCTGCTCTCCTTCTGGAAGTTGGTACCCTGATACTGGCTGTCAGGTTGACACTCTTGTTTTCTTATGTGTTGCTGATGTTTCAAAATTGTTTGCTTAGAAATGCCTTCATCTCTTTTTCAAACTTTGTTATTACATTTTTAATTACAATTGTGATTTTGTGTGTGTGTGCTTTTCAAAAAAATTTTTTAAAATAGTATTTAGTTCCTGCTTTGTTTAAAAAGCATCTTTTTATTTCCTGAAGCAATGTTGCCTCTGTCTGAGGACACTGCTGATAGTTTTTCTTCTCTTCCTTGATTACTCTCTTAAATTCTTCTTAAAAATGTTTGTTTCTTTCTTTCTTTCTTTATTATGTATATGTGTGCCTATGTGTGTTTGTGTGTGCATGTGTACCTCTCTGCTTTTGACTGCCAGAAGAGGGCACCAGGCCCATAGAACTGGAGTTGATGGATTATTGTGAGCCAGCGAGCAACAGATTTTCTTAACCCTTGAACCATTATTCCAGCCCCCCACCCACCCAAATTTCTTTACTAACTAGCACGGTCTCTGTTTTCATATTGGTTCTCACATATCAGAGAATTCTAAGTATCTGTTCATATTAAGAGAAAGGTAGCATACATGAGGTATTTTTGTAAATAGGCTTATATTATCATCTTGTCTATAGAGTAGTGTATGCCTGCAACCACATGTAAAATCCCCTGTATACCATAGGTTTACCTATACATACATACATGTATAATTTGTGCACTAAATGTAGAAAGACTAACAACAGTAATAGGACAATCATGGCAATAATTATAAAATGTTGTATGAAACTGGTCTCTCTTTTTATTGCAATATGAAATTTTCCCTTTGGCATTTTACACCGTAGTTGATCTTAGGCACAATCTTGGGTAAGGAGGGAATGCTCTGTGACTGGTCGGTTTTTACTCCAGTATAGGAAATCAGGATCCCAGCCTTCCCAACTGGGTACATCCCTTTCATCAGCATCCAGGTCCTCCCTCTGGGGAAGGCGGAACCTAGGAAGTCATATAGAGTTGAAGATTTCTCTCTGTTTCCTGAAGAACCTTTAAAGGGTTACTGAAAAGAGGCTCACTTGGCACGTGTATAGGAGGGCCTCCCTGTGTGCTGACCCCTTTGGGGAAGAGGAGGGCTTTCTCACCCACTTACAGCTCCTTAGATTCCAGGACGAGTCCATCTTCTGGTCCTGAGTCCTCTTTTAGGCTCTGTGTTTCAATCACTTGTTCTGATGGGTGGACAAGCACGTCCTTCACTTGCTTTTGTTCTTCAAACACAGGATTTTAATGTCACAGGACAGAAGAGGCAAGCATTTATAGCTAACATGTGCTTTCCTGAGTTGCCTTTCAGATTAACAAAAGATCTAACCAAATCCTTCCTTTAAAAAATATTGTATTTATAAAACTATTAACTGTTTTAATATTAAAGTTATCTGTAACATAGGGGATTTTTTTTATAAAGATTATGAATTATACTTCTAGGTGGAAAGTGTATCTTTCCCCCTAAACTGATGATTTAGTAATAAAATTGTTGGTTCTGTATTTTCATCTATTTTCTTTAGAAATTTAATTTTAAAAATTCAACATTATTATTGATTTGTTTTTGGTGTATTGGCTTAGTTACTTTTCTATTGTTGTGAAGAGACACCATGACCAAGGCAACTAACTTATAAAACAAAACACTCAACTGGGGGCTTGCTTACAGTTTCAGAGAGTTAATCCACAACTACCATAGAGAGGAGCATAGCAGCAGGCAGGCATGGTGGTTGAGCAGTAGGAGAGAGGGAGGGAGAGAGAGAGAGAGAAGAGAGAAGAGAGAGAGAGAGCAAGCAGGAGTGGGGCTTTTGAAACCTCAAAGCCATCCCCAGTAACATATCTCTTCAACAAGGCCACAGTTCCACCCACTAGGGAGGGACAAAGCATTCACATACATGAGGCTCCAGGGACCATTTCATTCAATCACATGTATGACCACGTCTGTAGCTGGACAGCATTATAGATATTCTCATTTCTCTTGTTATGTAAATTTTTCATGCTGCATGCTGATCTTGCACCTTATTATTCCTTTTGGGGAACTTAGTTTTTCATCTTTGACAGTCTCATTCATGTATATGATGAGTTTTTGTCATTTTACCCCTCTGGTAGCCTTTGTCATCACACTGCTTCTGAATCTTTCTCACGAGGCCTTCCTTCTATTGTCATGTCTGTTACGGTATGTAACCCCCGGGTTTCAGTAGTGTTTCCTGCATAAACATGGGTAGGAAGCTAGTTACTTGAACACGGGCAACCTATTAGAGGCCATGTCACTGATGAGCATAACACCCCTTCCCCCAGCAATGTCAGTAGATCTTCAGGGACTGGTAGGACTCCAACTTTTCTAGTCTTTCTACCCCATATTCCTTAATACCCCCTGAGCCTTGGAGAGGGTTCTAGAGATGGCTCATTTGGGGCCCACTTGACCTTCCTTTACTCTTCACATCTTAGTTACGCATCTCTCTATTACCCACTGCCACAACAAGGAGAAGCTTCTCCGATGAGTCCTGAGAGCAGCACTAACCTACGGCTGTAGAAATGAGTATTTATAAGCAGTTTGGCCATGTGTCCATTTAGCAAAATGGTAGTAATGAAGGCTGCCCCTGGGGCCACCAGCTCTTAATCACATTTACAGTAGTAGGCATGAGTTTGCTCCTGGGGACCCGGCCCTGAATCTAAGAAGAAAGTAATGATTACCCCTGTAACGTTCATGCTGCTTTTACAACAGAAAGATGAGCTCAGATACACATCCCCTTCCTCGTCTCCTCAATGTTCACAAGTAATTATGGTGTTTTTCCAGAGAGCCATTTACTTTGTGAGGATGATCTTAGAGCATTTGGTTGTTTATATGTAGTAGAAGCAGCGTGAGTTATAGGAACATGAAGTCTAGTGTAAAAGAAAGAGAACTGGGAATAGTACCATCACAAACATCAAAGCTTCATGCTTGAAGTAAAACAAAAATGCCTTGCTATAGTTAGTTGAAAACCAGAAGGTTTAAAATGAACTTCAATATAAATTATCATTGCTCATTCTGTGGTAGCCTTGATGCCATACCTGTCTATTTTCAGAAAGTTGTGAATATTATTCTCGTTGTTTTGACAATATTTTTGATTAAAGGAAAGGAAACATTCAAAGCTAACAAACCTTACGTGATGCTTCATATTTTCTGCATGTGAATAATAAATGGCTTTATTTCTGATTCTTGGCCTGGTTCCTTCTGTCTGTTCATTTACTGGCTACCAGTTTATTTCTGTGAGCTCTGTCCCACTTAGTGTGATATCCATGTCTTCTTCCAGGAGAGGCAGTCTTTAGGGCCTTGATTCTAGGAAAACTGACTCATAAGTCTTTAGAAATTACATTATTTCTACCCCACATACATGTGCATTTATTTTTAATAACTGCATACTACTTTCCCTACAAATGCTGAGTTACCTTTTAGTATCAGTTTTGATAAGGAAAAGACAATATGTTTCAAATGTTCGTTGCCTTTGCCCACATAGTGCTGCAGACACTACGTCACTGTCGGTGGTCTATGGAGATCCCTTTGTGCTTCTGCTTCTAGCAGTAGGGTTCAACAAGATGTGAACCCTTTTGGGCAGGCTGATAGGAGAATAGTGTCTTGGACTTTTCATTTACATTGCAAATAAATTGATTGTCTCTTCATATATTTACCAACAATTTATTTTGTCGATGATGAGTCATTTGTATCTATTTGCCATCTTTCTGTTTCAGTTTTCATTTTTTTCTTATTGATAGATTGGGGCTTAATAAGGAAGAAAGAGCTTTATCACTTGTATAGTAAGTGTGTTTGGAGGACTTTCATCTTGTTTACGGTGACATTTACTATCTGAAGCTCTACATTTTTATGATATTAAATCGATCAGTGTTGGTTTTTTTTATGGGCTTACTTTGGTCTTTTGCCATGATTATACAGTGTTTACTCATGCATTCTTCCAGAATATTTATTGTCTTGTAAAGACTGAAAGATTTATACAGTTCCAAAGAGTTTAGATGACAAATTTTACCTAAAAGTAAAATATATGAAGTACTTCAATATATTCTTTTATATTGTAAAAAGATAATATATATTACATATATGTAATATTTTTATTATATATATTATGTGTGTATGTAATGTATATAAACTTGAAGGCTATGCACTGATAACTAGTGACATTCCCTAAAAGGCCATTGTTCTATAGAGACCAATAACAAAGTCACCTGTGACCAATTTATAATGTATCTTGAGAGATACTATGGTTATTTACAAGAAAGACTATTTGGGGACTGGAGAGATGACTCAGCAGTTAAGAACAGCAGCTGATCTTCTGCAGGACACAGATTTAATCCCCAACCCTCACATGGAGGCTCACAACTATCTGTAACTACAGTTCTGGGGATTCAGTGCCCTCTTCTGGATTCTGTGGGCTTCAGACATGCATGTGCTTATACAGACATCCATGTAGGCAAAACACCCATCATATAAAATAAAAATACATAAGTCTTTATAAAAAGAGAAAGACTTTTAAAATGGAATGGTTCAGGAATATTTTATAAGTTGGATGTGTTTCTAGCAAGCAATGTACTTTAAAAAATCTTTATATTTACCTCAAAGGTCTTCCTTTCTGATCTTCCCCTTTTCCCTTCCCGTTCCTTGATTTTTAAATCACTTCAGCTGTGTTTGTGAGGGTTTCGCTCACTTGCTTGAAGATGGTATTCCTGTTCCTTTTCTTCATTTGCTAACAGTGTTTAAGGATATGCGTAATAAACCTGCAGCGCGGCTGCCTCAGGTGCATCTTTGGGAAGGCAGTTATTGATGTTTCCATTAGCTGTGGGTGGTTTCAAAAGCATCTTTTATCTCAGGTTGTGAGTGGAGTATTTTAAATAATTGAAGTGATTTATTGAGCATTAAATATACTGGTAATCAGAAGGAAGTATAAAAGGCTCACGCCGTGGGTAGAAGATTTACAGTAGGGATTCTTATGATTCTGTGTTCTCCTGTTATCCAGGTTCATTTTGATGGCTGGAGCAGTTGCTATGACTACTGGATAGATGCAGACTCTCCAGATATTCACCCTGTGGGCTGGTGTTCCAAAACTGGACACCCTCTTCAGGCTCCACTGAGTAAGACACACTTAGATAATCATGACCAATGTTTTCATTTTCTTAAATAATGTGCTTAATTTTTTTGTCTCCTCTTTCTCAATTTCTTTCTATTTCTCCATATATTTCTTCTTTTTTGATTGCCAGTAGTGTGTCACGTGAGCACACACACGCACATGAGCACATACAAACATTATAAAAGAAAAATCACATTGGCTAAATAAGTAAGGTATGCTGTTTTGAGTTTTGTTTAGAAGTAAACATAACCTTTTACAATTAGTGCTAATTTTTAGAAGATAGTTTGCCAGACTATTAAAATTTCAGTATCCTAATAGTAACCTGATACTATAACCTTGAAAATGTTATCATTGGCAGATACTAGGACATGTATAAAAAAGGCCACCTTCTGCTTTGTAATTTATTCTAAATGCAAATCCGTAGTTTACTCAGTAACGATTTAAATTCAGGATGATAAAAAAGTATATAACACACACACACACACACACACACACACGGAAAGAGAGAACATACACCATAATCTGCTTTAAAGAATATATACCTTGTTTGAGAAAAATATGAAATACAATATGCTATAGTCAGTTTTATAAAAATAATTGATGTCCTTTCACTGTACTATATGAGAGATTTATGTGTGCTATATTCAGATTGAGGGTGCATAGCCACATCTGTGTGTATTTCTAATTGAAGAATGTCTAAAGTAACAAAGTTAGAAGCAAGTTTTAGTTTAATAAATTATGGAACGTAGTTTGTATAGATAACATAGCCATGAAGAATATTAATATTGTAAAATGTGAAATTCAACTCCAAAAGTGGAAGAAATTGTTTTAGATATACTTTTGGGTTGTACTTTTTAGTGAAGTAGAATGAAAATCCTCCACTTGATAGAGCTGTGAATCAACAGGTTGGAGCCATAGCTAGGAGGGCGTTCATTCCCAGTGGTGGATGCCAGAGAACAAGCTGCTAATGTTTTTAACTTCCTGTGCACTCCAGCCCTGGCCACTTAGTTGGCTCCGGTGGGTCCAACATAGTGTTTATATTTCATATTCTCTGATCCAGTGTTTGAAGTTTCCACAATGAATACTCTTATGCAGTTTTTCTATTTGATAACAGTTCTTTAAAATATCCCTATCAAGTCACATTTAAATATCCCTGTTGTCTGACATCTTAAAACAAGGTTAGATCAAAATTTACCATTTCAGTATAAAGAAACATAAACTTTGTGACAGAATGAACCATAGAGAATATCATTAAAATAGAGACAGTAAAACATTTAAATTTTTACAAGAATTACTTATTTTTCTATAGGTACACATAGAAACAATCATTCCAGAAATGGAGTACTTTTTCTACGCTCTACTCTCATTCTAGACATTTAAATCTATAGCTTTCTGCTCAACTTCTTGTTGTATTTTCGTTTTTACCTTTTCTTTTCATTATGTTTTTTTGTAGGCCCTGCAGAATTAATGGAGCCATCAGAAACCGGGGGATGTCCAACTCTAGGCTGCAGGGGGGTTGGTCATTTTAAAAAATCAAGGTACCTAGGAACTCAGAGGTACGTGTTCGCCTCTACTTGCAAGGGGACTTTTGTGTGTGTTGGATAGAGGGTGCCTGTTTGCGAATGTAGAAGATAATTTCCTTCCATAAGAAACAGATGTGAGCTGATTTTATATTCAGAGTCATAGGAAATGTGGTTACCATGGAGACTGTACAACCAAAGGCTATATCTAAAGTTAAGTCTTCCTGAGAGAACACTCATTCGCTGTTTAAAATAGATTTACTTTAGTTATTTTGTAGGTTTTTTGTTTGTTTGTTGTTGTTTTAGCTTGAATAGTTTTACAGATCCTTGGCTTCTAAAATAGTTATTTGGCATTTACCATTAATGAGGTGAGGGCAGGTACTGTTCAAATTATTTAGTGGAATATGATGTGGCTGGGTGACTTTACAGTTTGAAAAACCAGATTTGTAGGTTAGCAGTGAACATCACAAAACAATATGACCAAATATAAAGATTTAATGGCCAGAAAAGTGATTTTTTTTTAATTGTAAGTAACTAGAAAAGAAACTGAAAATACAATTAAAGCTTGATGTTCAGGTGATTTGGGATCTTCGTAGACATTGAAAAATATTATTGAAATAAATTCATATGATTTAGTGGGACTTCTCAGGGACAAAAGGATCATCCATTTGTATATGTATTAAAATGGTAATAGTTATCAGTACATTATGGAAATGTGCTAATTGTATTATTATTCATTGGGAAAAGTATTTTTTATTCATCTGGTTTGAGTCTGGTCCTTTAAAATTTTGAAATTATAGTTCAGTGAGATGGCTCAATGAGTAAGTACCACCAAGCCTAGAAACCCGAGTTCCATCTGGAATCCATATGGTTAAAGGAGAGAGACAGCTCCTGAAAATTGTTACCTAACCTCCGCAGATGCTATGGCCCTTGTGTGCCCTCTCTGTAATATTAAACACATTCAGAAATGTTGCTACCAATTCCTCTAAGAAAGAGTTAATAAGACTTGCAAAATTGTTGTATTGTTTTCACCTGGGTGCAGTGAACTTTCCGTGTCTCTGTGCATCCACAAGTGTTGTTTGTCTTCCTTTTTTTCTTCTTGTTTTGACATTCATTGTGTTCCAGAATAAAAAGTGCACAGACAGGATGATGATTCCATCTGCAGATACCCATTTTTAAACCCTTAGTGCCACTCGTATGGCTGCAAAATCAGATAGAGCATTAATTTAAACTCCGCTGAAGACACTTCGGCCTAGCAGTTATTGGCTGTGCCTCACGAAGGCAGCCGGATCACATTTCAGCTAATAGGTCAGTCCAAGTGCAAGACACAGCCCATGAGTGTGCAAAATTGCACTCTCAATTGAGACAGTCTTTTGTTCAGTGGTTTCTTTTGAAGAACACTTTTTTTTTTTCAGTCGGAACGTGTAACCCTTATCAAGCATTCACCTACTTTGTGTTAGAGAGTGTTCTGTTGCCTAATGGGAATCAGCTGGCTTTCAGAGCCACCCCCTTAGAGGGACTTCTTTTCCCATGAGCTGTGGTTGCCCAGTGGAGTGCTTTGTAGACGTAATAACTTGTCTTCTCTAGCCACAGGTGAGGGGAGCTGAAAGGTCTGACCTTGACCTTTGCCATCTCACTACCCCCACCGCCCCCATAGCCCTGCTCTGTGACTCTTCGCACACCCAGCCTCCCCACTCAAACTGCGTCGTTTTAGGTAGAAGACAGAAAATCCTACCTGAAATGAGGGTCTTTGACTCATCTACATTACTACTGTACTGTCCCGTGATGTTCATTAGACTCAAGGCAATTTCCTCAAATTGAAAGGAAAGAACTAAGAAATGTTTAAATTGTGTAAATTCTGACGTGTTGTTAGGATACAGTTGGCTATTCAAAATCTGTATTTACCACCAGAAGGGAACCTACCATACAGCACTGTGTATACTTAATGGCTCTAGAGATAATTCCACACCAGTGCATAGTCTCACTGGCAGCTCCTTAGGGCCCAGGGAAAGTTTGTGACAGCAAAGTGTGTAAGGACCACCACACCACATCCCCTAGCTGCTTCTCTTGACAGCCTTTACCCTTAGGCTCCTCCAGCCCTGCTGCTCCCCCAGTTTAGTGGTTGTCTTTGGGGAATTTCTTGATGGATTGACTACGACAGCTGGTGTTGTGCTTGTTACTAAGAGGGGTAAATTATGGGGAGATCCAGAGAGTAACTTATGCAGAAATGCGGGAAGGAAACAGAGTAATTGGAACCATGTTCAAGAACTGCTCATGTTCTTTAAAAAGTGGCAGAATACAGTTTATGACGGAAAAGACAAGGCTTAGCCAGAAAACTATAGTGATTTTCTTGAGCATGCAGGGCATGGCCATCGGGATCTTTGTCTTGTACAGGGTTGGTGGGCCGGTCTCTGGATGGAAGAATAAAACTATGAGAACTAATGGCTTGGTCCAGGTTCTGCTGTCCGCCCTCCCCAGCCTGTGCACAGGTTTTCTCCACTCCTTGTGTAGTTGGAATAATTTAGAGTGCTCCACGCTGTCTCTTGGCAGGACATTAATCCTTAGCGGGCCCAGCCTGTTTTCCATGTCATCAGTACGCTTGTGGATTAGCTTGCTGCTTCATCCATATTCTCTGAAAGGTTCATTTCCCTGGCAATTATTTCTGTCCTTGCTGAGAATGCTGTGCTTAGGAAAACATAATGAGAAAATTCTCTTTGGATTAATTTACCGAGAAACTGAATAAATCAAAACATGCATTCTTTACGTAGATAACAAAGAAAGTTGCTCTTTCAGTAAGGTTAGTTTTAGGAGCACGTAAGCAAAAGACTGGTGGTTTGGCTAGCATTTGCTTGTAACTGTCTCTGAAGATTACAAGTTATGTTTGACCTAAGAAACGTTAGGAGCAGAGTATGCATTTGGTAACATAGGTTGGGGCTGCAGCCTTTCTTTACTATGAAATACAATTAGTGAAGAGCGTTCTCCTCTCCAGAGATAATTCTATAGCCAGCTTGCTTAATTCTGACTCTGCATTCTTTTGTTGGCCAACTCAGAGGTCTGAGAATGGGAAGGAAAAAAAACCCACTTGAGGTTAAGAGAGCTGAAGTTACATCAAAGCAGCTATTCTACATATTTATTGCCTTCAGAAGTACATTTTTGATATATAAAATCTGATCTTTTAGAAATTAAACAATTCATGGAGTGCTCTGCAAATTAATAATCATGGGTGCACATCTGAAAACTGGTCTTTCATTTAGCAGCCATCCATCTAGCTCTCATATGGCTGAGTGCCTGCTTCGGTCAACTAGCCTTGGTGGTTGTGCAGAAGAGGGGCGGGGCCCACGTCTAAGGCAGGAGGAGTGGCAGTGCTCAGTGAAGCGCTTGCTATTACAGGAGTTGTGTCCTCTCAAATAGGCTTTCCATATCACTGTTTATCTTTGCTGATTTTTCCCCTTACATGAAGGAGGCCAAGTACCTCATTTGTTAGGTAATTATAATGTGTGGGATGTGTTTGACCTCCTCTATCATAGCCGCTGTTCTAAGGCTGTGTGTATGATCACATTTAATCCTCCCAGCAAGTCTATGAGTCGAGCACCGCTTATAGATGATGAGAAGAAGTTGGAAGAGTTGAGCAAATACCCTGGATGGGACACTGATAGAAGCAGTGCTCAATCCATCCCAGAATGGCCTTGATGTCTACCCCCTCCCATCAGACCCCTGCACAGAGCAGTCACCTGATACAGCCTGTCCTGTATGTTTGTCAGTATTGTGTGTGAGAGTAACGATGTGGATGCTTAAACTGATGCGTTGCCTTGTTGTTGAAATATGAATAGTTTATAACTAAGAGGGTTTTTAGACGACAGTGGGCAGCAGAGGACAAGGCCTCCTGAGAGACTCCGGGAGCAGATACTTGTCAAGTGGTTAGTATACAATAATTTGCTAATATTCGTGACATAATAAAGTCATTTTAGGGAAGGATTTGTACTGTTCCTTCCTGAAAGAATTTTTATTTGGATGAATAACTGGAGGGGAGAAAGGATAAAGGAGGGAATGGGGGGGAGAAAGAGGAAAAGGGGGAGAGAGAATGAATGAGCATGGGGGAAAATGGACACCCTCATGGAGTGCAAACACAGTGTATTGAATCAAACAGTACATGAAAAGCTAGATTTTTTTTTTTTAATTGTAAGGTCAATGAGAATCTGCTCTTTCCAGAGGAGTTAGTAAACCCTGGTGAGTTTTCAAAGTTCATATGCAGTTTTAAGTCCCTAAATTGGAATTGCACCGCCATTGGGTGGTTCACAACTGCCTGTAACTTCATCTGCAGGAGAGCTCATGTCTCTGTAGGCACCTGTACTCTTATGTGCGTATACGCACACACAAAATAAATCTTTAAAACCTTATCTTTCCATGAATACAACAGAAGAAACATTGAGCGGAACGCTCAGTGGTTGTGATGGTGATGCAATTCTTGCATCTCTTTTGTTCCTTTAAACAACAGGCCTAGTAGTGATCTTAAGTCCTTGAAAGCATAGTTAATTATGAGTTTTACTGTAATTCATACCCCAAGGGGTAGATAATGGGAGACAAGATAGAGGAAAACTCCTGTCTGTAGCTTGGCTTGCCTTGAAAGGCAGTTGGCAAGCGCTGGGATCTTGAAACAGTATTGCACTTTTCTCCACCAATGTCTTTATTTGTAACACGGGTGATGATGACCTTCATAGGAATGAGTGGTGTGATGAAAGAATTAATTCATGTGAAGGACTTGGAGCCCTGCCTAGCGCAGAGAAAGTTGCAGAATATAGAACTGTGCACAACATAAGAGGTGAGCAGATGCAGCTCTTTGAATCTTTCAGATCAATGTCATCATCTCAGATTAGAAATAAAGAAATTCTTCCATAATACAGGCTAATATTTACTCATACCGTGTAGCAACTAAACAAGAGCCAGTCAAACTCCACCAAGAACGATGTGACACTCTACAAGTCCCCTTTGAAGCTTCGTTTTTTGTATCTGTCACATGAGCACCCTCTTGCTGCTTCCACGGTGGTGAGGATAAATGCCAGGCCTGCCCACGTTTGGTGGCATCATCGTTTTGAAATGAAAACTCAGCCTCAGGCACTGTGCTGGCTCATCATTGTGCTCGGATGAGGCCACAGAGCTCTCTGCCAGGCACCCTGGTTCTACTGGAAGCATTTCTCATTCTGCCATGGCTGTGGCACTTTGCTGTGTCTCGTCACATTCCCCTCAGTCATCTCCAGCTGGCATTCCTTTCCACCCTGTGCAGGTGTAAGAACGGGGGTTCCTCCAGGTTCGAAGGAAGGGAGAGGCTTAGTGTACACCTGTGGCTGGCCATGTCATGACAATTCTTCAGAAGGCAGGCTTGTTTCTCTTTCAATTGAAAGGTTGAAAGAGCTAGGGCACTCTGTTTTCAAAAGAAAAAAACAAAAGACAAAACTAAACAAAACAGGCATTTAAACAGCAAGGCTCTGAACCAGCATTTTACCTTTCTCTGAACTATCCCCAAGTTTTTCATTTAGTCAACAACAAAAGCAAAGGGATGTTTTCCTAAAGTTTGAACCAAGTTGTCTACTTTGTAACTGGTGTTTCTCTGGGGACCTAGGCCATCTAAAATTCTGGCATAACCATTGTTTGAAGCTGGTGGTGTGTGCTCTTCAACCTTGATGTCATCCAAAGTAAATACACACACTGTAGTTCACTGCTTGCTGAGCCCAGAACTTAAGGATGAGTGAGGTTTAACTATACATGTACCCTGCTGCTGGGTTAGCACTATACTGTCTGTTGAAAGACAAAACACCACGTTTTGATTTTTCTTTTATTGCCTCAGTATTGAAATACATAAATTCAATAAAACATGCACTGGAGAGAACAGCCTAGATTGGCATCCGAGATGACTGAGGCTGGACCAATTTAACTCCTTTGTCAGAGCAGAGACTCAAGAGCTTGGGAGGAGCTGGTTATATGTAACTTTGGATGGTTTTAGGGAGGTTCATTGAAGATGGTACATTATGAGGAAACCCTCAGATGAGGAAACATCTGAACAAGAAGACATCAGTAGACACTTGGACAGTGCCCGAGCTGAAGCTCAGCATTAAGGAAAGTGTTGTTGAGGATCCTCATGACAAAGCCCAGAGCGCAGCATGGTATGTTTGGGTCTTCAGGCTCCTCCAGAGCACAGGCTTGCCAGGCTTTGTGCTTGTAGTCTCCATGAACCTGAGGAATGTGTCAGGACTTCAAGGTAGTAGGCAGGCCAAGTGTGGCACGCGTATGCTGCCCCAGCAACCCCATCCCATGCAGAGATTCTCTAAGGCCATATGTTGTTCTGGGTCCTGCCTCCTGCCTACACCTGGTTGTCTGCCTTCCAACTAAGCTACAAGTTGCCTCATTGAAAGGCTCTTGAAAGAACTAGTTTGGTAATTTGTGCCCGTGAACTCTTGATGAGTTCGGGCATCCCAAACAGGATCCCATGCAGTGTCTGAATGGCTGATGCGGTTAGATTTTCCTTGATAGTGTGACTGACTGAAGTAGTATGCCTGTTATTAAATGAGTAGACTCATCTTGCTGAGCTATTTCATTGCTGTGTGACCTCTGGCAATCAGCATTTTTATTTAAATGTCTAATAATAAACTACATAATTATTGGTTTGCTCCACATTTACTTCCCACTAGTCATTCTTATCTCAGAAAGAAAAAAAAAATACGGCCCAAACCCGCAATCCATTCTGGATCCCTGTAGATCACAGGCTGTCTCTCAGTCTGCAGGGCATCATGGCATGGCATGAGAGGTCTACAGTCCTCTAACCTTCCTTGCATTTCCATTCCACACACCCAAGGTGATCCCTATCAGTTCTTATGTTTCAAGATTTCCTAGGGCCTTCGATTTTGAACCCCAAATTAAACTTGGAACTGATGGCTATGGTCTAGTGAGACATCCATGATATTATTGCTCCCTGCATCTCCTGACTACGGTCTAGTGAGCCATACATGACACTGCCTCTCCCTGCATCTTCTGACTATGGTCTAGTGAGCTGTGCCTGACACTACCTCTCCCTGCATCTCCTGACTGAGGTCTAGTGAGCCATACATGACACTACCTCACCCTGCATCTCCTGACTGAGGTCTAGTGAGCCATACATGACACTACCTCTCCCTGCATCTCCTTCTTTCTGTCATCTCAACTTCTCTCTCTCCCGTGTGGTTGCATTGCCTTCTCCAGAGTGTGGGAAGCTGACATGAGCAATTCTGTCCTGACCTTTAGGGATTTGTTCTCCTCTAGAGAAGCCCTTCCTCACTGTCCATCAGAACATCCTCAGGTCCTCGTTAATGCTGTACTCTTTCATTTTCTTTATAGAAGCCATTCCCGTATAAAGTTACAGAATTTCTTTGTGTGATTAGGCATTGCCCATCTTGCCCTAGATCAACACTTCTCAACCTGTGGACCACAGCCCTGTAAGGGAGTCAAATGACCCTTTCACAGGGGTTGCCTAAGACCATCGGAACACAGATAATTTACGTTACGGTTTATAACAGTACCAAGTTACAATTATGAAGTAGCAGCGAAAATAATTTTATGATGTGGGGGTTACCATAACATGAATTGTATTAAAGGGTCCACAACATTAGGAAGGTTGAGAACCACTGCCCTAGACTACTACTCTCTGAGGACAGAATTTTCACCTCCTCTCTTTTTATTATGTTCCCAATGCCTAGAAAGGTGGTTAATGCAGTAGACACTTAATTGATATATATTTGCTGATAATCAGAAAATTAAAGACGGAAGTTGCTTAACCATTTCAAAGCCTAGTGTTTCATATGAGATTAAGACAATGTGTATAAGCACAGCACAGTGCTCAATAAAGATTTCTGTCAATTGTGTTTTGGTTTTCTTGGTTGTTGTTGGATAGACATTATATAAATTTATATCAGCATGTGATTAAGTGTTGTTGCTTTTGCTTAAAGTACCTACCAGTGAAGAACAGTATGTACTTACTAAAGCTTGCATTTTTGCTCACAAGATATCTGAGATGAATTTTATGTCTCTTCTAGAGTTACCAGGGAGCATTTCAGATTCTTCTCTTCTTTTCCCGGGAGAGTGTCTTGGCTTCTCTTGATAGAAAATATATGCATTGTTTAAAAAGGTTCCCTTGGGTTATTGTTAATATTCTCACTATGATAGAAAGAAAAGAGCACGCAAGACAACAATATACTGTATCTAATGTCCAAATGATTTCCTGACTTAAGAAGGCCTCTCAAAGCAGAGGGGCAAGATGCATAGTCAGCTGGAGAGCTTAGTGTATATTGGAAGCCTGGTACCCAGATGTTCTAGATACTGGAATGCTAAGGCCCAGGCCAGGCATCTGCTAGCTAATGCCAAGTTAGCACTCAGTGACCTCAATTTCCTCTGCCTAGATAACAGAAGTTATCACCATATGGGACCTCAGAATATAACATCTTAGGGCAGATAGGAAAGGCTGGCCTGTGGCTCCCTTTCATACCAGGGATAGAATTAGCTCCAAAGCATTTGTGTGTTCTCTAGGAAATCAGCTGTAACTACAGTCCCAGAGATTGTAGTGTTCCCTGGGGACACTGAAATTTACTAAGTGGTGGGGCTGGAGAGGTAGCTCAGCGGTTAAGAGCACTGCCTGCTCTTCCAAAGGTCCTGA
>LOEQ01002773.1:25426-45035 GCA_001685075.1 Bramus lutescens
TCACAACCATCTGTAAAGAGATCTGGTGCCCTCTTCTGGCCTGCAGGCACACATATGCAGACAGAATATGGAAAATACTGTATACATAATAAATAAATAAATCTTTAAAAAAAAGAAATTTACTAAGTGGTATAGGGGAAATTAAATCGCTATGAATGTCCCAAGTGTGGGTATTTCTTGTTGCTGATTGTCCCCAGAGATATGCATAGGCCTTACCTATAAGAAGTACCAGTGGAATCCTCTGACTGTTGCTCAGCTCAGAGGTTGCAGCAGAATTCTAGTGCAGGTATGTTCACCTGTGGAATAAACCTAAATTATCTGTAAAGATATAGTTTATGTCTGTCTATCTAGTCATTCATTTACACACGTGCGTATGCAACATACTTGGATCAATTTTGGAATCTTTTCACTAGCCTACAGTTTTAATTGTATAATTATGATCTAACGGGAATGCACTTTTCTCTTCTAGTGGCGCCTACTGCCCCTATTCAGAAATCAACTTGAATAAAGAGCGCATTTTCCCAGACCGCCTAAGTGGTGAGATGCCTCCATCTAGTCCATCATTTCCAAGAAGTAAAAGGACAGACATAAATGAAAGCTCATCATCTCCTGAAACCAGGTAATTGAAGTGATGATGCCTGCATTGTGCAGAAGCACTCTCGTCTTGTAAGAGGTTGTCATCATGCATGCTTTATGTTTTGTAGCAATGTTTTCCTGTGGATTATTTGAAATGCACATGACTTAGCCAGGTTGGTTTGTACTCCCAGAATCCTATCACTAGGGAGGTAGAGACAGGAGACCCAGTATACAGTTTAAGGCCAGCCTGACGTACATGAGACCCTGCCTCAAAAACAAAACAGAAAAGCCATTAAACAGTGGAGATCCATTCTCAGCTGACAATAGATCCCTATTATCAGCCCTAACATTTGACCAAGATCCTTAAATCCTTAACTCAATGTGGCTGTGATAACATGCGCCAAGCCCCTGGCAAGGCAAAAGCAGAATTGCTTAGATCAAGATCAGTCTGAGCCAAACCATGAGATTTCATGTCAAATAAATATATAAGTAAAGCGATTCAACCCTGAGCGGAGTGTGGCCCAACGCAGGCAACTGTTTGTAGAGGAAGTAAGTAGAAGAGGCTCTACTTTTTCCCAGATGTGTTTCCCTCTTTCAAGAAAACTGAAGTTGTTATAAAGCTCATAGTGTTATGTTTCTAATTGTATATGTATGCATTATAATAATTTCAGTGTGTCTTGTGTGATATGAGGGAAATGGCCAGAGGTACTTATGTCTAACTCTCAGAGCCACAGTGATCGACTTCCAGCTGGGATTATCTATTCAGGAGTTAATGGTGGGGGCGGGGTGCATTCCTTGAGGTGCAGACAAGGACTTGACACTTCTTTGAAGCCCTGAAGCCTGTGCTAGAGCATTCAGAGTTTTTCATAATTTTACATTTCTATTACTGTGATAAAACACCACAGACCAAGATCAACTTGGGGATAAAGAGTCAAATTTATTTCAGTTTTCATTTCCACTGCACAGTCCATCACTGAGGGAAGTAAGGGCAAGAACTCTAAATAGGGCTGGAATCAGCAGTCAGTTGTTGCAGAAGCCATCACTGAATGAGGAATGATACTTCTAGGCTTGCATTCAGAACTATCGGCCCAGGGGTGGCACCTCTCATGGTGAGCTGCCCTTCACCCCCATCCCCCACACCAGTTATCAATCAAGAAAATACACCACAGGCTTGCCCATGGGCAAATCTGGTGGGGCATTTTCTCAATTGAGGTTCCCTTTTCCCAAATGACTTACATCATAAACCTACTCAGCAAAGAGTTGTAGATGGTTCAGAACCCTATTTTGCTTTCATTGCATCTTCTCAATTGCCCTTTTCTGCATCAGCATTGGCTAAAGTCTTGGTTTTAATATGTAAGGCTTGAGAAAGAGACATAATGTCATCTTCATAACTAGTTGTATAGAAGTCCTTATTTCTTCTACTTTACTCCCAGATGACCAAGAAATAGTAAGTCAGTTCCATTTTGAACAATCAAAAATATATGAAGAGTTTGTAGAATAATAATTATTATGAGGGACTGGGGAGATGGCTCCAGGTGTAAGTATGAAGGTTTGAGCTTGGAGCTCTGACACACGTGTAAAAGGCAGGCACGGATACATACCTAACCCCAGGAGGGCATGACAGGTAGATCCTGTGTGCTTCCTGGTCAGCCAGTCTAGCAGACATGGCAAGCTCCCAAGTTCAATAATTGGCCCCGACTCAAAATCTAAAATATGAAGGGAACCAGTGTCTACCTCTGGCTTCTAGATTTGCACACATGGGCATGGGTAAGAGAACCCTGCGCCCAAACACAGACACACACACTCACACACCAGTGCCATCACACACGTACACATATTTTTTAAAAAAATTATGAGAATTATGAACATTCTGCTAAATTAAAGCTTTAAGTCACTGAAACGTAAATGTAGTAAATAATCTCACATTTTCATTCAAAACTTATACAATCCCTGGCAGGGGAAAACACTTTTCTAAAAATTATATGCAAAAATATTTTACAAAATGGATTTAATAACTAACTTATTGGTGTCATAACAGGGATTGTTGAAGGATAGATCTTGTTTCTTCTAGACATTTCTCAAATGTTACTTTCTTGAGTAAATAGTCAGTGATGCAGACCTCTTCCATACAACAATGAAGGGCACCAAAACGTTGGATGTAGAAAGTTGGTGAACTAAACATTCCCAGCCTTGTGTCTCCACCCACCTGTGCTCTTAGCTCTGTGCTCTTTCCTCCACGGAAAGTGCTGTAACAGAATAAAGCAGAGGGCACCCCAGTTTATGTATTGGCTTCTCTGCATGCTGTGCATATGACCTTTGATCTTTCACTTGTCTCTCTGATTCTCATAGTTAAGTGAGGATGATAAAGGTGAAAAGTGTAATTGGAAAGCTCTCCAGGTGATAACTACTAAGCCCTAAGTCTCTGTGTCCTGGCAGTCACTCCCAAATAACCACACAGAAACTTATTAATTATAAATTCTCCACCAATAGCTTAGGCTTGTCTCCAGCCAGCTCTTACAACTTAAATTAACCCATTTCTATTAATCTATGAGGCTGGTTTACCTCATCTCTAAACTTCCCGTGTTGCTTCTTCCACATCTGGTTCATGATGACTCCTCAGACTCCACCCTTCTTTTTCCCAGCATTCTCTTTGTCCCCAAAATCCTGCTTAGCTATCGGCCAATCAGCTTTTATTAACAATGAGAGCAACCCGTTTTCATAGTTTACAGAAAGATTATTCCACAGCACTTATTGAATGGTAGTTTTTATGAGCATTTCTGAAAGAGAAATAGGTTCTTTGTTTGTTTCAGAGGCCTGGTTGAGTCTTCCTTATCCAAAATGCTTGGGATCAGGATGTTTCAAATTGGGGATTTTTTAA
Organism: Bramus lutescens; assembly: GCA_001685075.1. Classification (NCBI taxonomy): domain Eukaryota; kingdom Metazoa; phylum Chordata; class Mammalia; order Rodentia; family Cricetidae; genus Bramus; species Bramus lutescens. Next base: position 28,881 of record LOEQ01002773.1, read on the forward strand.
ACATGTTATATTTGTCTAAACTTGACAAGTTGAGCATTCCTATTCTGAAATGCTCCAAGAAACACTCAAGAAATTTCTGCTTTGGGTACATTTTAGATTTAGGGATCAGAAATATTCAGCCCCCCCCAAAAAAAAAGAAAAGAAAAAGAAATATTCAGCCCATATTTTCTTTATTTCCTAAGAGTACAAGCGTGACTAGTCAATTTCTGTAGTATTCCTGGATGATGTTCATAATGTGCGTGTTCCCATTTCTTCCTGTGATCGCTGCTCACCTCACATGTTTAGCAGATTTCCTGTATCTAGGTTTTTAATTTGTTAGACTTGAGCTGCCATTCTGTGCTTCTTAGATTAATTTTCACTCCCAGAGACAAGCTGTGAGATGGTTCTGATTGCAAGTGGCTTATTTGTGAGGTGAAGAAAACACCGGTAGGGGACTGGGAGTGAAGCAGGGGAGACAATCAGAAACAGCTAGCCTGTCACACCAGTTCCTGCTGCAGGGCAGCAAGGCACAGACCTGCTGGGAATGCTCTGTGAAGTGTGTAAACCACACATTTCAGAGCCTGCCTTGGGGGGAGGGGCAGGGGAGTGGAACTAGTCACACGCCCCTTTTCTTCTGAGGCCTCCAGAGAAGCAAGTGAGCATCAGGCCTGCATGTGCCGAAGGGGCAGCTAATGGCCTGGGGTGTGCGCAGGCTGTGCACTGATAGGAGCTCTGTGCCATCACTATACCCATTCACTTGTCCCAGAAGCCAGATATTCCCCAAGCGAGTGAGGTCTTGGTGTGGCTTTTGGTTCAGCAGTTAATCTAACAGGCAAGGTCAAATGAATAGTGCCTATCCTTTCCTACCTTGGCACTATTTTAAGCGTCACCTACCTGATGTAGGCCTATGGACAACTGATACTCTCTAGCAGCGGTGCCCAAACTGTTGCATGTCAGATGCCCTGTAGTGTCCTTAAAGTTTAGGTTTGGGACCTGTACCAACCCACCAGAATCTTCTTGGCTAGGGCCCTGAAGTCTGAATTTTAAAAATTCTTCTGATATTAAATCCCCTCCTTACAACTTTCAGTGACTTCCTGATGCTGGGCTTTGAGACCTTCGTCCCTAATGTAGCCCCAGCCAGACTCTTTCTTCAGGCAGATGCTTCAGCTGTCTTTCTCTTTGCCAAGAAGCTGAATCTCTGCCCCTTAAAGCCACCATCCTGCCCTCTAAGAAGCTTTTGCTGACCCTCAAGCCTGTGGATCAGGTCATTATACATTTGAAAAGACTTCCTCGGAGTCTTTGCTTTTCCTTCTAAGTTCTACCATGGTAGAGGCCACATCTATCTTCCTGTCCCTCAGCGTGGAGCATACTTGATCTCTGAGGATGTAAATGCTTTAAATTAGCCATCCTTTCTCAAAGGAGAAATGCCAGGTATGTGATCTAAGAGACATTCATTATGTAGTTTTCTCTTTATGTACCTGAAAGCACTACATTTTCCCCTTTGTTTAAGAAGTCATTACTAAATGATGATACAGAGTCTCCAAATATATTCTTGTACTCTTGTAATTTAGAGTGAGACTTTCTTATTGGTTATTTACCTTCCTGGCCTGCATAGATAATATACTACATGAGCGTCAATGTTTATTTAGCAAACCAAGGACAGGTGAACCTGTCTTCTAGTGACCAGAGAAAAAGGTTCAGGGACCGTATCCTAGACCTTTTCTCTACCTGGGATTCAGAATATCCTCGAGTCTTTTTGTTAGGTTCTCAAAGCTTAGACCTGTTTTCTTTTAGACACTGCTCAAATGGCTGTGCACCATCCTTAGGGTATCCAAGATAGAAATGAGGGTATTCATGCAGTCCTTTTCCGTCTCCAACCTCATCCCTATCTGTTGCAAACTTAGTGAGCATCTACTGAGCCAAGTGCTTGCTGGGAGGTAATGTCCGCATTTTGGATAGGGCAGTTCATCACTACCCTCTCATTGCCCCTGGCTGTAAGATGATGGCTTTTTCTGGGGATGAACATTTACATCTCCACGTGTCTCCAGCTGAGTCAAAGAATATGTGTATGTATTTCTCTGTGTTTTAATAAAACCTGGGTCTGAGTCTTTGATTCACATGGGATCATCTAGGCTGCTTAGTTAAATGTGGCTTTTGACTCAGTACATTCCAGAAATCCTCTACTTGACAAACAGTCCCAGGTGACAGGAGCAAGTGATCTCTGTGTTGGGCTATTGGAAATGACTGTAAATGACCCATTGGAAAGGAACATAAGATCTCACTCTCATCAAGTCTGTCTGCATCTAATTGTACGTGCATCTAAATTAGACACTATCTCTAAAGAGCCACTGAGTGTTTTAAGCCCCACACTGTCTCACCCTGCTTAGATATAACCACAGAAGCCTGGTAAAGCATCTTTAAAATACTTGGCAATTACTTATATTACCTTGTAAGGCAAGTGCCCACTGCTAAACTTAATTTAATGAAGCAATTCAGTCTGTGCAGTTCATTATAGGCTCTCAAAATGCCTTTTCAGTTGTGGGACCAGTGCTACAATTCTGAGAATTACATAGTGCTCTAAGAATTGCTGCCATCAATCTGATTGATCTTTTCCACATGAACTCAATTTTGCCAGTCATACCAGAGCCCATCTATATCGTACTAAACAGATGAGGAAATGAGGTAACATAAAGTATGATGGTGTGTTCATGTCCGTGCGTGTGTGTGTGTGCATGTGCGTGTGCGCTCATGCATGCATTGTAAAATGATCACACTAAGCGGAGTGGAGTTAATTAAAGCCAAACTCATAAATGATTACAAAAGTTAATCAGCGGTCTTGGGGAGCTTGGATTTTCTGGTCCTGGTGACCTGCTGTGATCTAGAGTTAGCTCTCTAAGCATGCATTTCCCCAGCTTCCAGAGTCTCCCTCCTCCTGTCAGTAGGCTTCCAGGTACACGTTCGGAGCTGTGCAGGTGTTCAGGGATCCGAGTCTGGCCTGTGTAGCTGCTGTGTGCACCAGGAAGAAGCTCTGTTTGAGTTAAAACACTCACCACTCTGGCGCCAACCGCTGTGACACCAAGGCAACCATCGAAAGTGTCAGAAAAAGAGGAGTATCATTGCCAGATGCTGCGAAGTTGTCAGAACAATATTGTAACAGATCTTAATTTATCTTTCAACTACCACTAATTCCTACTCCAGAAACTTTTCCATTTGGAATAAAATGGCAGGGGCATCTGTTGTTTTGTCTATGGCAGGCCAGAGCTGAGGACTCAGTCTCCCTGTGAGAACTTCCATTTCATGGGGGGATTGACTAATTAATTGCTGGGTGCTTTTTTTTCTGGAGACTTTTTCTTTGGTATCTTGGTAATACCTGTTTGATACACTTGCTATATTCCTTCTATTATGTTCCCTTGCTGACATATATTCTATATGTTAAATTATAATTTTATGGGATTATCAGTCCAGATGTTTCACTTTTAGTCATTAGATAAAGAATAAGTCGTGTTTACCTCTTCTCAGTCTTGTTCATGGAACCATGGTTAATTAAAACTCTTGCTAAGCTATGACCAAAGGAACGTAAGTAAAAATACCTTGTTTCAGTGTGGACCCATAGGCAGGAGAAGACACTGTTTCAGTCACCTGTTCTGAATCCTTTTGAAAGGACACCCTCCTAGTTCTGAGGCTTGTCAAATTTCTACATTTGTAGAAGATGTGTTGGGGGCAGGTTAAGAACCCAATTCTTGACCTTTGATATTTTATCTATGAATGACTTCAGCCCAGAAATTTCTTTAAAAAGCTAGTGAGTCATAAAAAGAGGTAATGTTTTGGCATTCAAAACAGTGACCCCCACAATTTTTATAAGGCTTAACCCACAGGCGTGTTCCCCCCCTACATTTCATACCCCCTGCCTCTTCCCATGCTCAATTCAGCCGAGTGGCTAAAATTATCGCATCTCTGCAGGGAGGGATACACTTGCAGGGAGGGAAAATGACTTACTGTTGCATATTTTCTTGATGTCATTCTCAGTAGACTGGGGCTGGCTTAAGCATGACTGGTCAGTGAAAAGCCCACACTCTGGAGAAAATGAGCTGTGAGCCTTCAAATGCCACCTGTTTTCTTAGGCACTCACTCTTCCTGTGTTTGTTTCCCCAATATTTACCACAGGCATAATTCAAGTAAGAGAGTAAGATGTTTACAATGTGACACATAATTACAGAGAAAGAGATGGCTGACTCACAAGAAATTCTGCTTCACCAGCTAAGCAGCTTCTACTGTCCTAATTAAAGCCACCGAGCAGTTTTTCTTGAATAAGCTTTAACGGTTGCTTGGAAATTCTAAAATCCCAAGAGGAACTGTGCAGTCGGGGCACTCTTTGGGCTTCTGGTGCTGGAGACGTAGTTTGTTCGTAAGCTGTGGCTGCTCTGGAACTCACTATGTCAGCCAGACTGGGCTTGAACTCACAGAGATACTCTGCCTCCCAATTAAAAATTTGTGCCACCACAATCACCTCATTCTCTGTCTTGGTTTTAGCCTACAGCTAGTCAAGACCTAGCTTAGAACCGTAATTGTCGAGCTGTCTGGCTATGGAAACCATTACTCCAGGTCTGCTGTAATGCTTGAAGTAAGCAGCTCACTAAAGAGGCCATTTATCCCAACATAGAAGGAAACGGTAACCAGGGAAAGCTGTCATAAGTCAGACTCCCAATTTGTGTGCCTGGCCCTGCGCTAGGCACTTTCTAAATAAAAACATACTTATATATTCAGTCTTCAGATTGTCACATTAGGATTGATTCTCCCTCTCCTGCAAATGATGCAACTGAGAACTTGGGAAGTTAAGTAACTTGCTGCAAATGTCTTGCAAAGCTAGTTAGTAGTTGTTAGTAGTCGAGCTGAAATTGAGGTAGGTCTGCTTCCCACCCAGGACACACTTGGGAGCACAGCTTAGGCTCTCTTGAGATTGCAGACACAGGTGAGAGTAATGATCAAGACAGCCGAGTCAAGAAGCTTCTGTGCCGAACGACATTGGAATATTAAAGTACAGTATAAAATGGCTGTTATTTTTTTTTAATCTGTCAAGATCTTATGTTGTACTTGACTACAAAAAATACTGTATTATTCCAGAATTTTCAAGTTGTAGTTTGATCACATTTGTGTGTCCCTGGACTGTCATTGGGAGTAGGCCGGGAGGTTGGGCGGGCATAGCCCTTGGTCCTCCTTCCATGCCATAGCCTGCTTTGCCCAGTCCACAAATCTTGCTCCTCCCCTCCTCTACCCACTCTGCCAGAGGAGGGTGCAGAAAGAGCTTTTGGCCAAGGAAGCTGAAAATCTAAGGATGATTTCCTCTCTGTGAACGGGAAGAGACCTATAGAGTAGCAGCAATTGGAACAGAGAGATTTCCCACCTAACAGAGGAGAGGAATAATGGTTCCCCAATGAAGAAAACATTGCTTAAGTTTTGAATAAAATGTAAGATAATTAAGAACATTTAGGCCAGGTTCTTCCCAAGCAAGGGCAGTTTGAGAATAAGTGTGTACATGGAATACACCTTTTGCCATCCTGGAACAGGGGCATGCTCTTTATTTTGAAGAAACCCAATGTAAACATTAAAGCATATTGGTTCTAATTGTAGGTCCTTGGTGTCAGGAAGACCTGGTGTGTACTCGCCCCTGTAAATGTGGACTTGATGTCTTTAGGTTTTGGTGTATAGAATACCAGACCTTGCATCAGGGAGTGCTATAGAATATCCAACCTGGCAACCACTCAGCTCATTTGGCTTGCAGTATGTTCATAAGAATGCTGACTGACCCTTCCTCATATCTGAACAGGCTGCTAGGATCTGTTCTAGTAACTGGTCTTCCGCGCCACTAAAGGAAACGGCATGTGGAACAAGAAAGAGCCTGTCACGTATCGAGTTTGAGGTTTATATGAGTTGACTTGAGAATTGGAAAACCGATTATATTTCCAAAAAGACAAACAAAATACCATTTTGCTCTTCTTTTGGGTACATTTTGGCATATTTGGGTATAAAGGAACTTTTGACTCCAAAATGTTATTTTCCTTTTCTACATTTCAAGACATAAACAGTTGATATTGTATTTGGACATAGACTACAAAGGAGTTTTTCTTATGTTTAAGTCTTTTTGGATGTCTCAAGACAGGATTTCTCTGTGTATTCCTGGCTGTCCTGAAACTTACTCTGTAGACCAGGCTGGCCTTAGAGATCACCTGCCTCTGCCTCCTGAGTGCTGGGATTAAAGGCATGTACATCTTAACACAATTTACTTTGCAGAGTAATTACACTGTATTAAAACCACAAAAGGGTACTTTGGTTATGAATGACTATTTCTGGCCATGAAAATGCAAAACCATAGAAAAGTTCAAGACTTAACTTTCACTTTTTGTTTCACTTCTTTTTTTTTCACTTTTCAAAAAAAAAAAATCAGTTATTTATCTAACTCCCTAAGAAAGGCACGAGAACTTGTTGGGATTTATTTTCTTTGACTCTGAGAAACACTAATTTTAAATTATTTGACAACAGTGTGTGGTTTTTCTTTTCTGATAATATTAATATAGCCACCAAAAAGCTGCTTCTTTTTCATTAGTCACAATATTAGGATAAAGAGTTTGTAGACACAAAGAATGTTATTTCTGGCTTAGTGCAAACAAGTCTAGAAATTTGTGTGTCAATTTAGTGTGTAGCCAGTTGATTTTTGACATACTGTAATTAGAAAGTATGGCTTCATTGGGTCTTTTGTTTTGTGGGTGTTTTATTTTTTTTCCTTATTTTTTGTGATACTGGGGGCTGTGGGGCTTGCATGTGCCAGCCAAGCACCCCAGGGCCAAGTGGTATTCACAGCCCTCTTTGAGCTTTTGTGTGCTGTTTTGATTGTTTGTTTTTTTGTTCGGGGGTTAGGGTCTCACTAAGTGGGCCCAGGCTGGCTTTGAACATACTCTATAATGTATATCTCCTGTCTTGGCCTCCTGAGTAGCTAGGATTACCAGCCCGTGTAATCAGGGTTGGCTTAATCTATCCTGTTTCTATGGAGAAAACACGATTTTTCTGTCAACACCTCAGTTAATGTCGCTTCCCAGCCATCCGTTCTCAAATGTGGAGTAAGAACCTCTGACTGTTGACTTGGCTCTGTACTGGATTATACAAGTTCAGGGTGCTCTGGAGGGACGCAGGCTCCTCAAAGTCTTCATTCGGAGTTCTCTGGGTCTCCTGGGGGAAATATTTGTATTGCATGATAGCTGGTTCCTCCTTATCAAACAGGTGCTCATCTCAGCAGTTACAAAATGTTTTCGTAAAAAAAAACTAAGCCAGAAGCACAGGTTTGAATGAAGGTTAATGTGTACTCTTGGAAATAATGTTTCTAGCATGTAGTGAACATTCATTGCATGCTGCTTCTGGTAGCTTCATTTAGAGAGCACGTGCCTTTGGGATGAAAAGTAAGAATTCCTTTTGTGTTAGATTAGTATGTTTAATTGTATTTTCATTGTTCTTGAACCTTAACAGTACAGCCTGGGTCAGAATATTCTAAATATTGAAGAGTATGCTCTAGTATGACCTTCAGTAAATTAAAACATTTAAGTTCTATAAATTTCTATTTAAAAAAATTGTTACTTTAATTAAAAAAAAAAACAGTTTTTGTCCTTACCCTCAGGATCACAGCTCTAAATTAGAGTTTTAATAAGTTGTTTCCATTTTGGAGCGTCTAAGGCCTGATTATTTCAGAATTTATCCACTCCTGCTCAAAAAATAGGTGAATTCACTTCAGGGTGAATTGACCTGGTCAAGGCGGAAAAGCTTCCCAGAGGTGGGGTACATGCGAGTGGCCGAGTCTCAGCTTTCACCCCGGCCTCAGGACTGAGAATATTGAGTGATTTGATCACAAGCTGCAGACTTTAGAAAAGTTTTGGTTCTTTGAGTTATACCAATGAGTACAAGTGTTATTACTCCATTCCAAGCTGTCAGAATTTTCAATAACCATATCCTTCAGGGTAATTCATCTTCATAGCATTCTCACCATTAAAAATCTTTCTGAATAGCAGTCACCAAGTGATTATGAAGAAAGTGAGCACTTATGGCTGTCACTGGCGTTAGCTGCTTTGTGGTGGAATTTCACTCTTTAACATTTAGTGGTACCATCCATCCATCATTCATTAAGAAAAAAAAACAGTTGCTATGATACAGTTCTGAAATGCTTTAAAATTCTTCTGTCATAAAATACTGAGACAGCTGTTTTTCTCAGGGAACACCGTGCTAATGACGTCAAAGAAGATTCCACACAGAAACCAGAAAATGAAGCGAGAACGTCAGCTGAAGCCAAAGGTAGCCATATCGTTATCGTGTTATTGTTGGTTGTTACCATAAATATTCAAGAACCAAAAGCTCCACTGCAGGCCACAGATGTAGTCCCATGGTGGAGCAGTGCCTAGAATGCGCAAGACAATGGGTTTGATTCTCAGCACCACAGAATAAGTCAAAGTAAATAGAGACAATTGGAAACTGACAGTCGCAGTGTACTGGAAATACACTTGGTTTGTTTTTCCCTTCATGGAAAACAGAAGTCTCTCGCTCAGGATCCAGAGAGCCAGACTTTCAGTGACACAGCTTTACCTCTAGCCTACATTCATACATAGTACAGCATTGGTACAGTGTTAAATGTAAGGTTTGCAAAGATATTCTCTTTGATTCTTGCTACACATTTTCTTTAGTGTTGCTAGCTCCACTTGCTTCAAATGTGTTTTGAAATCTAAACAGGGTTTCGGCTTGATATAAAGGCACAAAATGAAAAGACAATCACTTGAACAAGTGTTTTCTAGAGTAACTCATTCTTCTCCCATCTTTGTTTCAAAGATGATAGTTTAAGCAGTGAGGGCTTAATGACTCTTAGTCATCATATAGATTGAGCTTATAATTTGCTTATAGTTGGGTAATTATTGTTTGTTTTTCCAATAAGAAAATGCTAATCTGGCTATCACTATGTTGCTTGTTCCTGTATACTTTCCTTCTCATGTGTTTTCCAGTTTGGATGATTTTAGGGTTGGGAATGGAAACTAATGACTGCCTGTAATGAGAGCCTGATTATTATAGAACAGTAACTAATGATTACATTGAAAACTGTGTACTATGTTCAGCATGGTTTATGGTAGAATAGTAATTAATGAATACATTGTAATCTGTGTACAGGGTGGTGTTCGGCATGGTTTATGGTGCTTGTGGTAGCACTAGGCTGGCCAGGCATAGTCTTTCCTACATGCCCCTGCATGGCTTTGACCATGGCATTGAGGTCACTAGGTACCCCTGTTCCTTTTCTATACAGAAGAACGGTGTATTGTATGTCCATGAGCTTGCCAGGAAGAGTAAGAGCAATAGCAGTGTTCCTTGCTTAGCACGTGCCTGTCCCATACAATTATTTGATTATCTACAATGTCACTTACAACTTATAAAGCTATTTTTATTAAATACCATGAAGGTTTTGTTGTCATAGCTGTTTGGCTTCTTACACAAAGAATTCAGCTTTTCTTCATAAGCCATTCATTCATCAGAATTCAAGAGCAGGGCTTGTGTTCAGGCCTCAACTTACATATACTATCTGTGTCTGGGCCTCCCTTTTCTCTTGTGTAATCCTGATGTGGCCACATGTGAGTAGCTGAAGTGGTCTCTGGTGATGCTGCCTCTGTCGAATCGTCTCTTGTCATCGAAAGCTTGGTCAGGTCCATGAGAAAACTTCCTAGGCTTTGAGCTTATCGAGGCAGTGATGGTTTGATGAATACTTTCAGTTAACTTGGTGATCTGTTATTTTGTTTTGTTTTGTTTTTGTCTGTTTGTTTTTTGAGACAGGGTTTCTCTGCAGCTTTTGGAGTCTGTCCTAGAACTAGCTCTTCTAGAGCTGGCTGGCCTTGAACTCATAGAGATCCACCTGCTTCTGCCTCCCAAGTGCTGGGATTAGAGGCGTGCGCCACCACCGCCCAGCTATGATCTGTTATTTTTATCTGCGGAAGCAATTTTGATTATCCCCCCCACCCCAGTTATCTACTTAATTGAGAATTTCAAACCTGTTCACATTCGGTATTCTAGTGCTGTTACGATTTATCTAGTTCATTCCCAGTTTTTATTTTTCCGTTGTTCATCATTTGAATTACATTGAGTGTTGTTTAGTGATTCATTTTCAAGAAAGATTGTTAGAATCCATATGTAATGTGTTTATTCTTCAGAAGTCAATTATTACTTCTCTTGTTTTCCTCTTTGTTTTCATGTATTTGTGTGAAAACTTATACTTGAATATGCTTCTGTCAATCACTGTCTTTTTTAATTGATAAAGAGCTTCATTTTCAGAATTTCCTACCTTATATTCCTAGGTGAGACTGGCTGGCAATGCAGGGTTGGCCCTCCCGATGACTTTGGAACTTGTTTTTTTGTTTTTTGTCTGTTTGTTTTCTGTGGTGTTGAGATATTTTGAGTAAGCCTATTCTATAAAATTGATTGAATGTGTAGAGTTTTTTGTTGACTTTCACTTATCATTAGTTTACTAGTTTTATATTCTGTTTGTATTCCTGTTCTTGGCTTACCACACAGTACTTGAACCCTGAGCCCCAGGGACCTGCAGCTTCCAGTCAGATCTGAGATTCATATTCCCTGGAGATACTAGGATGCCTCCAACCTTAGTCACTGGATGTTTTCGTACCTCTTGGTCCTTAATGCAGACACAGCCTGCTGTCACAGACTTAACTCCCTGGAAGCAGACCCTGAGAACGTTGAGGGGGAGGCGAGGGAAAGAAGCAGAGTTGGGCAAATTAAGGAGGTGGGCCTAGTATAGAGAACTGAAGCTGATGCACTGAATGCCTTAGGTTATCCCCAAACCAGCAAGAGGGTTGGGCTTTGTGCCATGGAATTGACCAGTCCTCAGCTGCTGACTGAGAAGGGGGTGCTAGATATTTTTCTTCTCCATGGTACAGAAGACTATACAGAACATGTTAGAGGAAGAAGGATTTTGCTTGCCCTCAGTTGTCGTAGAGTGAGGCTCATGGTGACTTGGGTTTTGCTGTGGCTGTGGGAGCTTGTAGAATGAAGTAGGAAGCAGAGGGAGACCATCAAAGCCACGCTGGGCTGTAACCACAAAATGTGCCCCTATGCACTGCGTTTAGCAACTAGACCCCGTGTCCCAAAGGTTCTACAACCTCTCAGAATAGCACCGTCTGCTGGGACCAAGAGTTCAAGCACATGAGCCTGTGGGAGCTATTCCACACTGAAACCCTGACAGGATAAGCTGTGGACAGAGAGGCTTCCTTCGTCTTAGGCAGTTCCTGGAGATGGGTCTTTGTAAGCCCTCTTCTCTCAACAGACAGGAAAGTCCATTCCTTCATCCCGAAGGGAGACAGAGTACCTGCATATCTACTGTATATCCAGCCAGATCTCTAAACTTGCTTCTTCCTTTAAGAAAAATCAAACAGACAAGAAAGAAATCAAGATCATTCCATGCAGGTAGGATTAGGCCAGCTGAATTCAGTCCAGGCTTTCAGTTTCCATGATTTTTGCCTAGAAAGTAGTGAGCATTTTCAGTCTTTTGTTAATGTTTTGTTTAGTTGGTTTTGGCTTTTTAAACATTCAGATCTTTAAATTGAAAAGGCATCCTTCTGTTATAGCTTCCATTGCTGCCTCTGCTCCATTTGTCATTTTCCTTGACTGGTAGTATCTCTCTGTCAAGGTTTGGCATTGAAAGGATTTAACAGCTAGTGTGGTTCCAGTATTGTACCACATGGTTAAGCACACTGAACTGACTGTGGGTGAGTCGGTGACTCTTACAGTGTCCTCTGTGGGTCGTGATTTATGTCACTAGCCTGTTTTTACCTGGCAGAGGCCTTATTCCCTGGGGCTTATAAAGATCATTAGACTCTACTGCCCAAAAGTCTATACTCTTCAGTATATTTCATAGGAATATTTACCAGCAGCCCGGTGGTGGTTGTTGCCAATTATTTTATTTTTAATCTTTATTTTTTTTTTGATCTAGAGAAAGTTTTATGTGTATTTTGTGAAGAACATATGCTTCTTCCATTTGGGCCTCAGTAGAATCCCTTCAGGGTGAAGCCTGAAGGTCAAGTGTGGCACAATCCATTCTGGGCCCACTGTCCACTTTATAGTGTGTTGGTGATCCAGCCTAGCCTTCTGCCTCTGGAGGTGAGAGAGACACTGAAGGGGCAGGACTCACTGAGGAGCCTAAGTAGCCACAAAGAACTTCCTCTAGTATCAGTAGGATTTAGGCTTTTGGGACCCAAAAAAGACTATTTTGTTTGGAGTCTTGGGACAAACTGATTGAAGAAAGGAAGGAACTAAGGAAGGAAGGGAGGAAAGGAAGAAAGAAAGAAGGGAGGAGGGAAGGAAAGGAAGAAAGAAAGAAAATTCTTCCTAAAACTAAACTAAACAAAAAGACTCAGATCTTTCCAATCAAGCCAGTACAGTCTGTGTAATCTTGACCTTTTTCTGTACTATTTCTGAGCTTGGTCTTGGGAAACTGACTATAATTTGCTCCTTTTTTCTTATCTCCTTTATTTGAAAAGAGAAATACTCATTTCCAGCATTGTGGGAAAGCCTTCACAGTGGAGATTCTGTAAACTGGCCTTTCCCTGGTATCCTTATGTCCTGGGGAAGGTACAGTTCTTTGTTCTCTCTGCAAGCATTCTTTCTCATAGGATATGCGTGTCTAGAAGCTGAATGCTGTTTAGTGTTATGTCAGATTCTCCTGGGGACATGGAGCATCCTTTTTGCCTTTGGAACAGTTGGATTGATTATTTAGATTTTTAGCATTGACATTACCCTCAGATATTTTTCATTCCTGAATTTAAATCTAACTTGGAAGTCAACTGTATCTCTGTGCTTGGTGATTCAAACCCACTTGTTTTATGAAACACTTTTTGTTCACCCTTTTTCCATTTACTCAATTTTTAACAGAGGCATCCCATTTCTTCTGCATTTCTTCCTTTCTCATTAAAAACCCCTTTTATAGACTCTTGGAATATCAGTCTAGATGGATTATTGACTCATTTTCATTTTTACCACGTTGAATCTAAAAGACTGTTGATTATTTTCATTCCTTTCAAGACAGAAGTAATTTCTACCACCTGCCAAGTACTGTATGTTAGGGTAAGCGCTGTGGAAACCTCATGCACTTCTTACAGTAGGTTTTAAACTGGCTCCACTGAGATGATAGAGCAGAGGTCTAGATTGTGTTTACCTGAATCCAGCATGTAGCATCTTGGTCAGGACCCTGTTGTTGAAGGGGCCGGGATGATGGCCTTCTGCTTCTCATATCTCTGTGTGGCTGAACTTGTTTCTTTCCTTTCTGCTCCAAAGAGCACCATCATGGCCCTGGCTGACACCGCAGTGACAGGAGACACTTGGAGGGTCTTGCTCCACTTTTGTCACTGACTTAAAAATGAAGAATGCTTAACAAACCAAGTAACGTGTGTCAGCGAAGACTTTGCTCCAATCGTTTTGATCGGTTTCACTTTAGGACATTTCTAAACTATGGAAAACTCCTTGAAAGTGTTGTTTTTCATTCAGGTAGATGGGGTACAAAGAGGGCAGTAAGAAATGGAGTCTTGGTGAGATTCAAATTAGCAGTGCCTTCCAAATTGAATGTCTGTGCGTTCTGAAGCACGCTGTACACTACAAGCCCCCTCTTTCTCACTCACCATTGTGCCAACCGTTGCCACTGAAGTCTACTTGCATTTATTTTAGTCTGCAGTGCATGTTTGATCAAATCCTGGAGCCACATCCTGTGCAGTTTAAGGAATCAAATAGTCACTTATGTGAAGATGCTTTCTTTATCCCATTTGGATGCGAATAGGAGGGAATGTGTTTTATGGTTGATGGATACCTCAGCTATAACAAAAAAAGCTGCGGAAGAAGGGAGTGCCTGAGTCATTGGGACAGCATTTCTCAACCTTTTGGGGTCAAGTGACATTTTCACAGGGGTCACCTAAGACCATGGGAAAACACAGATATTTACAGTAGCAAAATTAATGTTGTGAAGTAGCAACAAAAGTAGTTTTATGGTTGGAGGTCACCCCAAAATGAGGAATGGTATCAATGGATCCCAGTGCTAGGAAGGTTGAGATCCACTGTGCTAGTAGAATAGAAGTGGTATATGTTTATTGTACCATCTTCAAAGACTTCAGACTTGTGGTGACAAGCGCTGATACATTAGCGTTGTTGTTGGTGTTGGGTTTCTGATGAACAGTGCAGAGCACTAGAAACAAGCTGTGAGTAATACAGCTTCCAGCAGGAAATGGATGGAATGGTAGTGCTGGAGCGAAGTGCTGGTGTTACTAGAGCACAAACAATTATTGGGTGGAATGAGCATACATTTGTAGAAGGCTTACATATGGCAAGCTATCAGAAGCCAAATTATAAAGCAATCTCTATCCTGTTCCTCTAGTGTAAGACAAAATCTTACCATTCCTGTAAGCCAGCCTTGTGTGTACATTCATTTCAAGTACTTGCTAAACTCTTGGGAATATCTGAGATGAAGCTATTAGATTACTCACCTTCTCCCACATTTTTTTATTAAATACTGGGGGGGTGTCAAACCTGGGTTCTTGTGCATTCTAAGCAAACACTCTGCCACAGAGCTGCATCTAGCCCCACCCCTATTTTCAGCTTGAATAATTTGAATTAAAAGAATAAAAACAAATGTGCTTTAAATAATTTAAAAGAATAAAATAAATGTGGTGGTTTATATTTGCTTTATAATACCTATTCAGTAAAAATAGGACAAGTACTGAAACCTGGATTTGATGAAGCATGGAAAAGAGGTATTATAATGTCTGTGATTCTGTCCTGTTACATCCATTTTCCAGTAAATGACAAAACATTATTGTCTGTTAGGGCTGAGAAATTTTCCATCATACATATACACCACGTTTTCCTTAGCCTCTCTTCTGTTGTTGGACACCTAGGTTGGTTCTATAAGTTAGCTATCATGAATTGATGTGCAAATATCTCTAATGTGTCCAGTTGGTCTTTCGGGTAGATCTGAGTCAGAGTTCTTTAAGAACCCTCCATACTAGGTCAATAGTGGAGTGGCTGGACTGATTCCCACCATCAAGGCCTAAGGGTTTCCTTTTGTCCATTCTGTGCCTTGATTTATTAATTTTTCTTAAATGACTGACACTGAGTAGACTGAGATTTTTGATTTATATCTTTCTGATGATTTGTGAGGTTGAGTTGAGCATTTTTTCCTTATGTTAATTGGTTATTGTATTTCTTCCTTTGTGAATTGTCTGTTCATTTCATTTGCACACTTATTAATTGGATTCTTCTTTTCTTGTTGCTTGGTTTGGTTTTTGTTTTTCTTTGTATAATCTAGATATTTTCTACTATTCAGTGGATTCCCTCTCCACTTCGTTAACTGTTTCCTTTTATTGCAATAGTTTTTTTGGTGTTTGTTTGAAGGCTTTCTTTGTGTAGCCCTGGCTGTCTTGGAACTAGCTCTGTAAATCCAGGCTGGCCTCGAACTGCAATAGTTTCTTACCTCCTTTTAAAAAGTTGATGGCTATGTCACATCACTATGATAAGTGACTTGGATTAAACCGAGGCTGGAACAAGTCAGGAGAACCAGCTGCCTGTGAACAAGTTGCAGGAGCTGCAGATTGGCGTCTACTGCCATTACGTCATTTAAAGCATAGGCGGACAGACAGAATTTCTAAAGGACAGAGTTCTGTCCTGAGGCACAGTTATCTAGAGCATTCAAGAAGCATCATGGAACAACACGTGATAGTTGTCAACAGTGTGTGTAAACTGAACGTCCAGTTTTACTTACCTTGGCAAACGTCAGCAAGCTATAAATTACTCAGTGAGTGTGGTATTGAAAGTATAAAGTCTTTCTATGTCCACCTCCCTGATGCATGTCGTGGGATGCCTGGCACGTGGGGCCGTCCTCCTGCCTTTCAGATACACATCTCCTTCTTTCTCTTTTTCCATTGACCAGTTGTTCGGGAAGAACCTGCCCCTACCATCCAGCAGGCTCAGCAGGTACAGAAAGCTCAACAGGTACCACAAGTACAGCAGGCTCAGGCTCTTCAGCAGTCCCAGCAGGTACCGCAGCCTCAGCAGCCTCCGAAGGTGTTGCAGACCCAGCCGCCTCAGCAGGTTCAACAGGGGCAGCAGGTTCCG
>LOEQ01002773.1:48177-58812 GCA_001685075.1 Bramus lutescens
ACAGAGATCTCCATAAGTTATAAAACTGATTGGCCCATTAGCTCAGGCTACTTATTAGCTCTTGTAACTTATATTAACACATTGTTCTTATCTATGTTACCCACATGGCTCGGTACCTTTTCCAGCTGAGAAGATTACATCCTGCTTCTTCAGTGGTCTGGGTAGGACTGGGAGGAATGGGCTTCCTCCTTCATAGGATTCTCCTGGTCTCATGGCCCTGCCTCTATTTCCTGTCTGGTTGATCCACCTATACTTCCTGCCTGGCCAATCAGCATTTATTTAAACATGATTGACAGAATACAGACAATTCACCAAGGCTGAAACTTGTGCGTGCATGCACACGTGTGGGTGTGGGTGTGTATAAAATCTGTCACATTTGTCACCCTACTAAGCCAAATAAGCATTTTCATCATCTTGTAGCTTTGAATTTCAAAGTATCCTACTCTGTAATTCAGCTTTTCATCTTAGAAGGAGCCTAGAAAGAAAAGGCTGTGCACAATCACCCCAATAGTAAAAGAAACAGCCTACGGTCTGTGGCCTCACATTCTTCCACCCCTACTGTTTGTTGTCTCTTCTGCTTATGGAAGCTGAGTATGGCCACACTAGACAAAAATACTGTATTTTACTTCACGGTAGAAGGCTGAATCTATTAGGTGTTTATATATAACTGGTTCTTTACCTGAGTTCTTTTTTGTCCAAAAGCATTATTATCTTTTGTAACTAAAAAACCTACATATTCTTCTTGACTAAGTAGCTAATTCAGAGGAACACAAGGTTTGGGGATGGGGAAAGGGCTCAGCATGAACATAAAGACCTTTGATCCCCACTGCACAGCAGCACATGTCTGTAACTCCAGCACTGAGAAACAGCTGGATTCCTGGGACTCGCTGGCTACACGGTTGAGCTGGAATGACAGGTTCAGTAATAGACCCTGTCTCCAAGAGTAAGATGGAGAGCTATAGAGTTAGGCATGCAAAATTGAACTCTGGCTTTCTACACACACACATTCACATACTCATACACATACTCTCTCTCTCTCACACACACACACTTCAAGTTATAAGTGAATATGACCACCTATTTTTTTCTGTGGATTGAGGTTTCAGACAATTGAGTTTTACCTTGTTGGATGTATGATTTTAGGTAAGAAAGACCCATAAATCGGGAATGTTGTGTTCCTGAACTCTAGTGTATGCCTTCTGAGTATTGCTGTGAAGTCACCTGTATGTAATACAGCATATATGCATCTGGTTAATCCATATTCCTTTGTTTGTTTTTTCCTTCCTTTATTTCAGCAAATTGATGGAGAAGCATTTTTACTCATGACCCAAACAGACATTGTTAAAATTATGAGCATTAAGCTGGGTCCAGCTCTCAAAATTTTCAATTCTATTCTGATGTTTAAAGCTGCGGAGAAGAATTCCCACAATGAACTGTGAAGGCGGTGAATTCTGGTACCCTCAGCTTCCGCTTTAAAGCTCATCATGTTTATTCAAAGCACAAGGGCGGTTCTAGCTCCTGAGGGAGAAGTTTTCAGGACTCACGAGGGCAGCGCACGGGATTCCATGGGTCCCTCCAGACTGCGCCTGCGTTCCTAGGAACCGTTTGCCTGGGCTTCTCACCAGCCGCTGGCCAGCACCAGTCATCTTTCAGTTCTGCTCACCGAGCTAAACTTACCTTTGTAAATCTTTTGGAGGTGGGAGGAGGGTGGGGAAACGGGGGCTTCATTATTTATGGATTGGGGGCAAAATAAGAACTTTCGGCATTTTGTAAACATTGTTGGATTCTCTTTCATGTACACGTTCTTTTTTTCAATACTTTCAGAAACCTTTTTATATAACTGAATTTCAACCTAAACCAAATCCGTTGAAACCTGGCTGGGTTTAGCCTGGGACTAGTGTCAGTCGTGTTCACCCTGTGCCATATTTGGAATTGCAGCATTAGCCAAGTGTAATTTTGCGAGTCACGATATTGCCTAACTGTGTGTCATCCTTCGTTGGGACCGAAGAACTGTAAATACTGTCTTTCTTTGAATCCATGTTTTTACTTTTGCACGTATTATGAATTGTTAAACAAATTACTTTTCACCAGCATCTTTACTGTTGTTACCAAAAAAATGTATATAAAAGAACGGAATTGAAAAATAAAATATATAAACCTACTTAGATTTGGATGAAGTAGTGTATCTGAGTGGATCAGTTTTGTACATCATGGTGCCCACGTGTTTACAGCAGTCAGCCCCGGAGAATTGTGTGTGGTTGGTTACCTTCCAGGGTTGATCAGGAGCTTGATCTCCGAGATTACCGTGTGCATCTCTGTAAACGGCATGGAAGTAACTGGTGCTTTACAGGAAAGGACTCATTCTGTTGACAGAAACACTAATCGTTCAAGTGATCCCATCCATCTCCCAGGTCCTCCAGACCTAGGGGATTTCCTTTAAGTGAGCTGAGAGGCAGTGCGTGGATGGTACCGCACAGACCTGTGTGACAGAGTCACACCAGAAGACCCCAAAATTCTCCATGCTCACAAGTCGAGGAAGTGGTTCCCAGAGCCGCTATTCTGGAGCTGCCAATGTGGAGAGATTCCTTTTCCTATTAAATATTTTGCCTTTTTTTTTTTAAGCATCTGGATGCACTTTAAATGAAAGCCCCTGATTATTTATAAATCCATAGCTGGCAGTGTTTCTTTTGTAAGCATGCACTTCTAGGGGAAAGGTAAATTATTTTGTCAGGCTTTTGATGGACTTTCTAATGCCAGGATTAGACATTTGTTCAAGGACCACTTTAAAAATAGAAAGTTTCATGGCATGCTGTCGGAACTCTGGGGGAAAGTCCCACCTCTTTCCATAAACTCTCTAATGCTTTTCTGACGTAAGACTTCCTTTGATGTGCCATTGTAGGGGTTTATTATCAGCCCTTTGCATTTGTCATGATTCAAGGTAAAACAGGGTCCGTGACATCTGCCGTGTCCAATTAATTTCTCTGCATGAATCTGCTAAAGAAGCTTTTTGTTATTTTTCCTTTTTTGTTGTGTTCAGTATTTGTACATTAACTTGCACTTGTTACATGTGATATGAATGAAATAAAAACTTAATTACAGATCCTTTTTTATTATATGTATGATTTTTAAGGAGGTTGTTACATTGGAGAGGTAGGGAAAGGCAGGAATAATATCATTTCTAAGAAAAGGTGTAAGGTACGAGTGTATATTAGAACACCTACCTGGCATTTATTTGTGAGACCCTGGGCTTGACCTGCACCACTACAAAGCAACAACACATGAACAACAGCAATGACATTAAAGATACCATCGGCCTGGGGAGCTGCCTCCATTGCTGAAGTGCCTGTCAGGATAGTGTGAGTCCCTGGCACCCATGTAGAAACCAGGCACATCTTTGGCCCCTGGTGCTGTGGTGCCACAGACAAAGGGATACCTGAAGCCCATTGGTAGACTACCTGAATTTATGAGCTCCAAGTTTAGTTGGAGGGCATGCCTCAAAAAACCATAGGTTGTGAGGCTAGAGAAATAGGCCAGTGGTTATGAATACTTGACTCTCAGCCATCTGTAGCTGCAGTTCCAGGGGTCCGGTCCCCTCTTCTGCCCTCCATAGGCATTGGGCACATACAAGGTGTACAGAGTTACACATACTTCCTAAACAGGAAGTGGGGCAAGGAGAGTAATAATACAGGAAGACACAGGGTTATAGGACATGGACCACTGACCACACATAGACACACATGAGCCAGCACACACACCACAAAGGAAAGGTATGTGTGTGGCAGGGGGACAACAAAGCGATCTAATGACTGTTAGATTGAGTATTTTTGTCAGTGTACTTAGGGAAGGATAAGTATTTTTTTTAAAAAAAATTCAACAATCATTTTTAGCCCAAGTAGTTTTCTTCCACATTGAGAATTTTTTTTCTTTCTAATTTAAAGTGTATGCCATAATTAAAGAGATTTCTTAAATTTTATTAAAGATTTAACTCAGGGCTAAACAGGAAAACCCTGTCTGGGAAAACAAAAACAAAACAAAAAAAGACTTTGCTCCTAAGCAGTGTGCTGTTCTGTTGTAGGAAAAGCAAATATTGAACATCCCTGAGTGGTGCAGGATTCAGTGTACCTCAAGCATGTGATCTTTTGCTGCCCCATGGCTGCAATATGCTCTGAGTGTTAATGGAGGAAATAGGATGGGCTGATGGTAGGGGATGCCTGAGTAGATGGCTCAGGATGAGAAGAAGAGAAGGATGCCTCTGTAGGATACACAGGGACTGTCCATGCGGTTCTGAAAGATGTACAGTACTGTACAGTACAGGGCCAAATGAGACCTGTCTACAGGCCCAACTATCCATAGCCTCAGCCTGCCACTCTAAGCAACAGCCACACTCAGCTTCCAACTGTGACCCTATAAGGAAAGACGCACTTCAAAATTTAGTAAACCCAGATTGAAGGCAGATTGTAGAATTTTTAAACAATGGATTCAAGGGGGTAATATGAGTAATAAAAGTTTGTAAGGCAGTTATTTTATCTTAGTGAAAAGGAAAAAAAAGTCAGCATTTTTTAAAACTTCATTTGATGAAATAATCCAGAAAATGTTTAACCAATTATAAATATTAACACATTGAAATCTCTGTAATATCTAGGACGTGAATTAGGAAATAACATAATATTTTGATGATACTATCAAGGCATACCTTAAGCTATTGCTTTACGGTTTTTCCTTGTGGGATTCTTCAGAAAACCAAGTACTGAGACTTGTTAGATCTCAGAAGTACTGTCTCACCATTATTATGAGTGAACAAATACATTTCTAATGAGACCATAGACCACAGGCTGAGCCTGCAGGGAAGGAACCATAGAAGATGGACATGCATGCTGACCCTGTGCCAAAAAGACTGTCTACCAAGGAGGTTGCCTCAAGACTGCAGCTGTCCTCGTGTTCGATATTTATAGAAGGAAACCAAAACGTATCAGACCAGGCAGACCATCTGGGGTAAGGAAACTGAGGATTATGTATTTCTTTTTTAAATATTAAAGTTCAAGATATTTCCAATCAATGTTCTAACCAAAAAGACTGAAGAGATTGTTGTCCAATTCCTGGTCTTTCAAGCTATCACACTGAGTTACATTCAGGCAGAAACTCTAACTGGGAGGATGGTATCTCATAATATCCTTTAAAAACTGACACTTCTGAATATGTAATCTTGGCCTTAGAATTCCTATGAACTCAGATCAAATGCAGAGCTTTTAAGTAGTATTTTATTACCAAGCTTAACAGAGAACTTAAGTATCTAAGTTAAGGACAGAAGCATCAAAAATCCATTGACACTTGAGAAAACATGATTTTTCCAATCCCTACCTCTGAGGCAACCCTAAATCATTCCGCAATTGTTTATGAAGCTTCAGTTACCCTGGAGGCTAATTCAGATACTCTAAAGTGTGGGAAGCTGAGATCTGATTTCCTTTTCTTTCAAAGATGGAAAACAGGGACTCTGTGCATCAAAGATCAAGGTCTCCAGGAAGTTAAAGGTTTGGGACAGTCTTCTGGGACACTCAATCCCAAACACACGAAAAGCGGCCACCAAAGCAGCCAGGGCTGTGACACAGTCGTCTACCTTGGCAAGCTTCTCTTTGTCCAGATACAGAGAGAACTCACAGCCGTTGATGTGGAAAGGGTTTTTAACTTCCAGCACGGGGGTGGATGCATGCACCTAAGAAAGAGGAATGGCGTCACTACCCACTGATATGTAAATCAGCAAAATGATGAAGCATGTCTGAAATTCACACGATATTACTGTAAATGAGCTAGTTACTGTATAGCCTAAATGTGAATATGATAAAAACAACTTGAATAGATCACTGACCTTATAAGTTATGTGAAGGTATAACATGAATGACCATTAACATACTGCATACCTTCTCATTCACAACGACAAAAAGGCTAGGATCATCCCCAAAAACATCTGGGAGGAGTAAACATGTGGCCGTCATCTTCATATCTGTCAGAACAAGCATGTCCAGGTAAAGAAAATGGGCTTTGAGAAATTGTAAGAAAACCTACCATGAAGATGTTGGGTTTGCTTTTTACTAAATTATCCAGTGCGAAGAGCAAATCTCAATTATTTCACAACCACCTTTAGCATGTGTATGTGTGGTCTGTGTACATATGTGTATGCATCTTTACGTATGGGTGGGTGTGCATGCAAGTCTGTGGGGTACCCAAAGTTGACACCCAGTGTCTCTCTCCATTTATTTATTAAAGAAACATCTCCTGTTGTGTGTGGAGCTAGAACATTCGGCTAGTTCAGTTAGCCATCCTGCCTCAGAATCCTGTCTCTGTCTCCCAAGCGCTGGGATTCCAGATGGCCACACAGCTGCCCAGATTTTCCACGGGTTCTGGGGTCTAGAAGTCCTGCCCTCATGCTTACACAACAGACACTACTCTGATCGTCTTCCCCCACCCCCCGCTCCCTCCCACAACCATTTTTAACAAAAATATTCTAATGAAAACTTCCAAACGTCAAGTTTACCCTCTAGGTCATGGCTAACAGAGGACAGCATTCTGTGCTGTGTCCATTGGCCAGGATGATTTAATGTGTTTGGCCTTGCAGTGTGTCTTATAAAGTTAAAGGGTACTCATGCCTACAATATAACTTTATAATATTGAGTGTACTTTTTTGACCTAGGGTTTCTCTCTCATTTGAAAAATTCTTTCCTGTCTCCTTGAACTTCACTCATTGCAGCAAAACCCTTCCATCTGTAGTTACAGACGTGGCTGCGACCCTCCACCCCCCACCCCCTGGGCTTTACTAACACTTCAGCACTCCTTCATCTGTATAGTGTTTCATCTTCTCTTGCAGGGCAGTGTTGATTGGATTGTCCACCACAGAAAAGGCAGTCAGTATATTCTCCGAGTAGGACTCCAGAATATGCCTTGTTTTCTTATAGATATCTGTTCTTGTAAGAAGTTGGACTTCTCGGAACATCTGATAAAAGAAAGGAATACATATGTCAGGCCACTTGTAAAGGTTGTTAGTGTTTATAATATAAGGGAGTGGATAGCTCATTGCCATTGCATGAAGCTTTGGCAAATAACGTAGACAATATACCTGAGTTCTTTAGTTTCTTAGTGTAGTGGCCATAGGACAAGCAGGAAAAGAATGAAAGTCTGAAGTGAACAGCAAAACAAATAATGGATACAGAATCAAAACTTTGGAGCCTGGCATGATAGCACACACCTTTAATCCCAGTGCTCAGGAGGCAAGGCAAGTAGATCTCTGAGTTCAAGGCCAGCCTTGTCTACAGAGCGACTTCCAAGACAGCAAGGGCCATATAGAAGAAACCTGTCTTGAAAAACAAAACAAAACAACAACAAAACCTTACGGAAACATTTGTTTTTATTTTATTTTTGTTCTATTTTAAAGAATTGGATGCTTTACAATACTAGAATTGAGGTCAATTACCAATTAAAATTTTAGATATAAATTCCACTAAATGAGGATCACAAACAGTGAATACACACATATTCTGGCTGCCACATGGGTCACACAGGTAGAATTCTAGACACATTTCTTTATATGAACAACATTTTTGCCATCACAGTTCATTTTCTTAACATAAATCCAGACATAGCGGGGAAGAGAGACTCTCAATTGAGAAATGGCCTCTATTAGATTGGATGATGAGGACATCTGTGAGCATCTCCTTAAATGCTAATTAATGTAGGAGGGCCCATGGGGCACCTTCCTGGGCTCTGTAAAAANAAAAAAAAGGCAAACCAGGGGAGCAAGCAAGTAAACACTGTTCCTCCTCAACTGAGGTTTCTGCCTCAGTTGCTGCCTCTAAGTCTCTGCCTTGGCTTTTCTTGACAATGGACTGTGTAACCTTCAAGCCAAATAAACGGAGTTGGTTTGGGTTGAAGTCATCACAGCAATGGAAACAAAGATAGGGCAGTTATGTTTCAGCAGCATCCAGTAAGAGCCAAAACAGGAACCCCATTGGATTTTCAGACAGAACTCTTAAAAAATACCCAATGGTAGGACCCTAAAGGAGTGTTTTAGAGACTATGCGATGAGTTAAACAACATACATGTAGAAGGGTTGACCTCTGAGCTAAAGCAAAAACTCATGAAAGCCTCTTGACTCCAAACTACTTTTCTCTAGCTTTCCCAGAATTTTCAAAATTTGGCTTCCCAGAGGATTCCACCCCTACTGCCCCTTCTCCTTCGTTGACAGCACAAAGCCATCAGACCCTTAGTCATCTACACCAGTAAGAATTAATTCAATCACCACAGTCCCGAAAATGGTAGCATTTCATGTTACCCACAGGGCTTCACGGTTCCTTAGACACCTTAGTAAATCATAAATTGACCAAGGAGGTCTGAAAGCTAAGTCAGTCGAAGCTAGAAGTCATCATGGCACAGTGAGTCTCAGCAGGACAGCTCTTAGTGGAGCACTGAACCTCAGGAAAGGGCTCTCACTAGGCAGACAGGAAAGCAACTGTTAAGAAGGTAGAATCTGCTACTTGCCTAGGCCTAGGGCCTAGGCTGTGGGGGTTTTGGTTTTTTGTTTGTTTGATTGTTTGTCTGGTTTTGGCTTTTGTTTGTGTTTTTTTCTTTATTCTGAGATAATTTCAAGTTGATATTAAAGTTTAAATAAGAGGAGCTTCCAGATGCCCTTCATGAAGACCCACTTGACAATAAATGGTAGACGTGATGATGCCTCCTCTTAATTTTCCTATGTGTACTTCCTAAGTACAAAGATATTTAAAACTGGGGAATCTAATTTGCTGTCTCATTCAGATTTGCCAGTAGTTTCAATCATGTTGTTTATAGATCCAGGATCACTTGAGAGATGTAAATACCAAATCTCAAACCAAGTCTCCTGCCTGAAATAGCAGCTAGATTTCTTGGGCATTTTTGAAAGGTGGTCCGTCACTATGGATACCCTCTCTCCCTGTTTGTGTGATATTTCCCCAGGGCTCATGCATTTGGGATCATAAATACTTGCATTTCTCACTGGATCAGGAGCACTAAATGGGAATTTGTCCCTATAGAGAAGAAACAAACTAACTTGTATCAGCTGATTAAATTGGAATCTACCAGATTTTCACTTCTCAGAATCTGAACTATGTTGAATTTTAAGAGAGGACATACGTTGAGAATAATGATCTTTTGTAGGGATTTTTGACACAAGGTTTTGTTAGGGAGTCTATAGATCCCAGAATGACTTGGAACTCACTAGGTAGCCCAACCTGCCTCCTGCCACCCAAGTGCAGGGATTCTAGACAAGCACCAGAACACCTGGCTAGCTCATGTAACTTTATCTACCAGATGTAATACCCACTGCTGTAATATCACTGTAAATATCATTGTGTTCACTGCCAACTGGCATTTGTCTTATATGTCTTTTCTAAATGTATTGGTTGGCTACTCTCCTTTCCATGGGGTAGAATTTTCTCTTCTTGTACATTTACTTAT
The DNA here is from genome assembly GCA_001685075.1 of Bramus lutescens. Taxonomy (NCBI): domain Eukaryota; kingdom Metazoa; phylum Chordata; class Mammalia; order Rodentia; family Cricetidae; genus Bramus; species Bramus lutescens. The sequence continues at coordinate 57,655 of LOEQ01002773.1, forward strand.
TATTTACAACACAGCATACTAATAAATTTCTATTTCACTAAAAGAGTTACAAATATGATCCTCAAAATATTTATATAATTTTATATGTTTTCCAGATTTTTCCAGTAGAGGATATGTCCTCTTGACATAGCCCAATAGTTGAACATTTCCTTAATTGTGGCATTTCACAATATTTCAGGCTTATTATATATAATTATTATTCAGGCTTATTATATATATATATGTGCATTTATGTATACAGACAATATATGTACTGTGTATGTTTCTTAGCCACAGAGTTCACAATATCTCTCAAAATTTCTAGTTCTTTCTGTTGGAAAATACCATTTAGAAATTAAAATTTCAACCCGCAAAATGTGCCTCTTTCTCCAGAAATGTTACTGCTGCAGGCATTCTCATAAAACAATGCTGAGAAACATGTTCTATATACTGTGAGCAGTGTTAAAATCAAGACAGAGTGACTTATTTCAAACACCAGCAAAAGAGAAGCTAAGAGGCCACACAGAAGGACTTCACACAGATACATACCTGATCACCAAAACCTGTCACAATCATAACCATGTACAAAGACCACCACAATCTTATACACACACAGAAGACTTCTGCTAGGACACTTGCAATAACCTTGATATTGACCTTATAGCCAAGGATTATTATTTCAAAAGCAGTGTATGTAAGCTTCCTCATTTTGAGTTTTAGATCCTGCTTTTTTCCATCTTCACTATGCCTACTCCTCACTAGAGCCAATAATCTCACGCCATGGTTTCCATTTTCAAATCCAGTATCCACCGAGAATCTCCCATGTGCCATTTAAGTGACAAGGAAGACAAACATAAAAATGAATGACTGCTTATGTTCCTGCATATAAGTAGACTCAACCATACTGATACTTTGAGATCTAGCATAGCTCACAGAGCTTTCTCTAGCCTTTCTCTTTCCATGCTTCTAACTTTGCAGTGGTTGTAATGATCTGTTCTGTCCCTTTAAGAGACAAGCCCTGACCATTCCCTCCTCCATCTGCTGAGGCAGGCAGATCTTACTTCCAGCTTGCAGCCCAAGTCTCTTCCTTTTCCATCTCCCTCTCTAAGAGGCAGCTTCTGTCTCTCCCTTCTCTCTTTCTTTCTCTCCTTTCTCCTCTCTCTCTCTCTCTCTCTCTCT
>LOEQ01002773.1:63295-79908 GCA_001685075.1 Bramus lutescens
GAAGCTGAAGATCAGCCTGCCTCAGCGGATGGGGGAGGGAGTGGGCGTGGCTTCCATTACAGCTCTCTTCCTTGATTATTGCCCATATTATTTGTTTGTATGACAAGGGCTCTTGCTGAACTGAAGTATCACCAGTTGGCTAGACTGGCTGACTGGGAGATCAGGGATCCTCCTGTCTGTACCTCTCCATCAATGGACTCGGGTCACAGGCTCATGTCACCATAGCCACAAGAGTGCTGAAGACTGAACTTAGCTCCATGTTTATTCAATAAACACTTTACCCACTGAAAAGTCTACTCGGTTCTTCTTCTTTTTAAGTACCCTTTTTATAGTTACCGAGCATGCCAGGCCAACAAAATTCAAATGAACAACCGATTTTTTTTGTTTTTGTTTTGTGTGTTTGTGTGTGTGTGACAAGCGATGTGTCAGTCTTGTTCATTATTCACTGGGTGGGTTGGGAGTAGCAAAGACTAGCTCATGTACCCTTGCTACAAAAAATATCTAAGACCACAGTGTTGAGGAAGCAAGAAGGAAGGAACCCTTCCTATAATAATCCACTCTGAGGAACCCAACTGATGACATCTGAATGGAGGTTAACGGGCAGTCTAGCTCTCCACGATGTGACGCACAGTTGTTACCTCCCAGTGAGGAAGACGACATTAAGGAACTAGAGTGCTCTGGCATCAAAGCGTTAGAAATGCTAGGGAGACTTTGTGTCCATCCTGAGCTCCCCAGACAAAGATCAAGTGACTTCCTAGAAAAATATCACTCATCACAACAGCTTAAAATAAAATGTCTCCAATCTTAACGTAAATTTCATTAGAGATAGAAATCTTTCCACAAAGAAGAAGTATGGGTTTTAGAGCTAAGTTCTACTTGACATGTGAGGCTGAGTGCTCTAAAGTTAGGCAAAGTTTGCCAGAGAATTAAGAAAAAAAGAGAATGCCTCCAGCTATTCTACGATGCCTCTCTGATGTGCCCCTCAAAGATGATAGAACAGTGTAAGAAAGGGGAATTCAGATCACATTCAAGAAAGAGGTTGAAATAAATACCAGGGACCAGGAAAACTAACGGGCTTATCACTGAAATACAGGGTTCATTTGACATCGCAAAGGAGCTAAGTGTGACTGATTTTTCCTAACGTTTCACAAGTGATCACACTGAAATCCCAGTTTGGGAGCCACTGTTATGGAAAGGTTTGAGCATAAAAGAAAAATGTTGTGTATTAAAAGTCCCATCATTTATATGGCCCATCCAAATGTACATAAACAATATGTGCATGAGCCGTTTTGAGATAAAAACATGATCATTTCAAATAATGTTGAAAAGCTTCTCAGATAGTTCCACATCTATTTATGATTTAAGATAAAACATTAATCAGATTAAAATAATAAGCTTAAAAGACTATAGTTATTGAACAACAGCAAACATAACATAATTCTGAGTGGTGAAATTTTCAAAAGGATTTTCCTCAAAATTAGAAAAATGTCAAATATGCTGTATTATATTCTTATACAGCTGTGTGCTGAGACAAGGAAAGAAAAACAGGTACCAGTGAGATAATTCAGTGGGTAAAGGCACCTCCCAGCAAGTTTAACAATCTGAGTTAAATTCTGGGATTGAACTCACAGAGTAGAAGGAAAAAAAAAACAAGTCTACAATTGTACTAATACACACACACGCATACAAATGTCATAAAATTTAATTAAAAGAAAGAAAAATATGTTCTAAAACCTAGCACTAGAAAGGAATTCTCATTATTCCTAGGTTATGAGATTATTTAAGAAAAACACCAGAGCACACACACTATAGCTGAGGGGAGATTTTCTGAACTGCTGGAAACATCAATACACATGTACTAACAAACAAAAGCTATATTTTGTTTAGGGAAAGTTTTACCATGTAGCCCAGGCTGGCCTTCAGTTCTTCAATTCTTCTACTTCAGCCTCTTAAGTGTTGAGACTACAGACGTGCATCATTCCCCCAGCTAGAAAATATTTTCACTATTTCAAAAATTAATATTAAAGTACTTTTAATGTAATCAGGAATAAATCTAAGAAATGACATACAAGGTATGCTTGAAGAAAATTTCAGTAATAAATAAATGTGTGGATTGACCATTTACAGTTAGAAAGATTCAATTTGTAAGAAGTCATCTTTTTTCCAAAAAAAGAATTATAGGTTCAATAACATTTGTATTAATATATAAATTACCTGCAGCTGGAGAGATGACTCAGCAGTTAAAAGCACTTACTATTCTTTCTGAGGACCAGAGTTTGGTTCCCAGAATTCATGTCAGGAGACACACAACTGCCTGTAAATCCAGCTCCTGGGGATCTGATGTCCCCCTTTGTCTTCTATGGGTACTTACATGCACACAGACATAGATACACATACATATATATATAAATAAAGAACAAAACAAATCTTTTTTCCTTTAAAAAAGATAATTATCAAAAGTAAAAACAACTAGTAACTTCATCCAATTCTAAAACTCATGAAAGAAGTCTATAAAGCCTAAGAGTGGGGCAAGGAGATGTTTAGTTGACAGAGGAACTGGTTCACAGACCTGCTGATCTCACTCTAATCCTTGGATTCTACAAGGTGTCAGGAAAGAGTCAATTCCTGAGACTTGTCTTCTGGCATTCATGCTTATGCCCCCCCCCAACACACACACACATGCACGCACACAAACACACAAAACACACATGTGCACACCACATACTCACACACATATACATACACACATATGCACACTCTCCACACACACAATACTACACATACATGTGCATGCACACAAAACACATACATATGCACAAACAATGCACTCATACCACACACATCACATGTCTATCTCTCACATACACACACACCATACACATGCACAAACACAAGTACACACACATACATACCACACATACATAGTCACACACATGCACACACTAACCACATGTGCACACACCACACACACATGAACACACACCACACCCACATACACGTGCTCAAAACAATTTAAAATTCAAGCATAAGGCTCTTCTGAAAAAGAATAAGGGAGTGATGGGAAGGTATCCAGATGTTTCACAGCTGTGTAATCAAGGAATGCTGCTGTTGTTGCAGAGGTAGATGGCTAGAGTAGTGTGGTACAAAATACTTTCAGACACAAAACCAGAGAATCAGGAAAGACAGACCACAGGCCCCTGGGGAAGAGAAGGGCTGTTTTATGAAGGTATACAGCATTAATTTGCCCAAAAATAAAAAAGAATCCTTCATGGTTTAAGGACTCTAATGTTAAAGGCAAAACTCTTTTTTTTTAAAAAAAGGAAATATAAGAATATTTTTGTCAATTCAAGGTGGGAAAAGATTTCCCAAAGGTGTTAAATCAAAATAGAAATGCCTGATAACAATAATTGTAATAAAATGACAACTTTGCCTGTTAAAATACACCCAGAAAAAATTTAAAAGGAAAGACACAGACTGAATAAAGATATTTACAGTGGATATAATTGATAAAGCAATGAAATACAAATTATATATATGATTCCTAAAAATAAGTAAAAACTTCACAGTAAAAAACATGACCAGGAATTTTACAGAGAAGTAAATGTGAACCATTTACAAATATATTAAGATATTATCAATCCATAATTATAATAAAAATCAGTACCAATAAAACACCAATTCATTAGCAGTAGTTTTAAGTGTGAAAAAGATCCAGTAATAAGTGTTGCTCAGGGACTCTACTGTCACAGAAACAATTTTGCTCTGTTTTACAAAGTTGCATATTTGCATAATCTCTTAGCCAGCAGTTCCACACCAAGCAAAAGTCTTTGGCAAAAGCTCCTGCATAAGAACCAAGGTAGCATGTCCTAACAGCCAAAACCAGACATAAGTCAGACGGTGGTGGACAGGCGAGCAGCCAGATACAGCAGGGTTCCCTGTCGCATTAGATTACCCAGCCCTGGAAAAATAAATAAATGCCCCATTGAACTCAACACCCTGATTGGATCCCAAAGACATTACAGCAAGCGGAAAACAGGAAGCTATCCAAAGTCAATCATATTCATGACTCCACATCTCAGAAACTAGCCAAATGGAACAAGAGATTCATTGGGAACTTATGCATCAATGACAAAAAAAGTTATTGTCTTAAAAAGTCATGAATGATGACATAGAATTCCAAGGCACAGTTATTTCCGGATGCCATGGTGTTGGTGAGGTGAGCACTGAGGGAGGGAAGGGGAACTCAGGCCCATACACTGAAACCGGCAGTGATCCAGTTGTAAGCTAAATGTTACTCCTCGTGTCCATTTTGTCTCATAATTCATATATATGCCACATACCACACATTATTTTCTATTATCTCAATTGCATAGACAGTATCTTTTAACAAAAAAATGTCATATTTGCTAAAAAAAGTGAATCTAAATTTGAGTTATAGGAACAGCTTATCACCATTGAAATATAATGGCATTTTGTTGCTGAAATTGACATTTATAAACTACTATATGCATAAGGTACTTATCCATTGTGCCATCCCTTACCTGTTATGACACCAAAATATCTAGGCAGCTTCTGTGTGATCTACTCATAGGACTAGCAACGTTTAGGGTTTGTGTCCTGGATTGAGTATATTTACTTATTAGAAGAGTGCGTCAGAATTTTAACTTCTCAATACTTTTGCCCTTTGAATGACTTATCTGTAGGTGTGTTATTAATGGACTTTATATTGTCAGAGCTCGAAGGAATTTAGAAATTGGTTGGTCCAGGTCTCTCTCCTTAGGAATGAGCACACTGAGATCCTCAAAGTCAAAGTGACTTTTCAAACACAGAGAAGGCCAGAGGAAAGAGGATGTTTCTATTCACTTCTCTTGTTCCCAAGGCCCATTCCCTAGCAGTGAACACTGGGTAGAAGGGGATCAGCACATCTGACTCTTACAGAACTGCCATTGAGGTGTCTTTCATAAAGAAAATGTGAGATGTGCTCTCATAAGAATTGAAGTAAAGGGAAGAGGAAGGAAAGTCGAAGGCCACAGACACCACCGTGTCCCGGGAAACAGAAAAGGACATACAGGACAGTGGCCTCAAGGGAAATCATCGTCAATTAATCAGAAAATGAACAGCAGTTGGACTCAGATGCATAGATCTTCCTTTACCACACTGATAGGTGTGTAGTGGTCTCTACAAGACCGAGAGGTTCAGCTGGAACATCGGAGTCTCACTTTATGGCTGGGACAGAAATGGGAGGACAAATATGTCCAAATTAGATGTCAACAGATGATTGAGCCTGCTTTTGAGAAAGGAAGATAACGGATAGTTAAAATGCTTCTAAACCTTTTCTTCCTTTTAGAGGTGAAGAAACTCAAGTCGCATTTTACTACACAAACTTTTGCTTTGGACTCTGCAGTCCGAATGATTCTGTAAAAAAAAAGTATCTTGTTATGAGCCCAGTGTGAAGGTACACATCCATCATCCCACCATGTGGACCCCAGGACAGAAGTTTAAGGTTATTTTTGGCTACATAGTGAGTTCAAGGCTAACCTGGGCTACCCGAGAGCAGGCATCAAAAACAAAGTGGAGCTGGAGAGATGGCTCAGCAGCTAAGAGCACTGGCTGCTCTTTTAGAGGACCTGTGTTGGATTCCTAGCACCCACACAGTAGCTCATAGCCCTGAGCGACTTCAATGCCAATTTATCCAATGCCCTCTTCTAGCCTCCAGGGGCAGCAGGCGTGCATGTGGTACACACATGGAGGAGCAGGCAAAACATTTCCACACATGCACTCTTTAAAGATTTTAAGCAAGTTATTTAAAATTTTCTTTCTCCTTTAGTATACTATCAAAAAAATCGACTTTGATGGCACTGTGGGAAATAAAGTATGCTACTACGGTGTTGGCTATTAAGTGTCACTCTCTTGTTCTCTATTTTTTTTCCAAAGGCTAAATGAACTTGAGGGACCAGATGCGGTAGGCACTAGGCACTTGTGGGTACTGATCAGTTTAAATCTGGCTAGTTCACTTGAAGGGCATCCTGGTAATATTAGCTTTCAAAGATTTCATAGCCAAGGACAGAATACAGACTATATCATTGATTTTTATAATAATTACACATTGAAATGATTATACGGCGACCAGAGTTTCAGTAAAAGATATTATTAGCACCGATTCCATCTGCTTCTTTTTCCCTTTCATAATGTGGTTCCTAGAAAACTAAAAATTACCTATTTGGTTCATAATATGTTTCTGTTGAAGAGGGAGGGCCATGTTGGAAGCTGGGGGTTTGTTCATACCAAATTCCAGTTGTGCCTGTTTTTAATTTTATTGTCATTAAGTAGAATTTGAAAATGATGTTTTCCCTATGGATTCTGATCAGCCTCTGGGCTAGCATGCAGGCCTGCCTCTGAGGCGATCAGCAAGCGGTTTGCTCCCTAAGTCTCGCCCAGTGCTCTTAAATATTCGGCTGACTTGTGAAACTTCCCAGCATTAGTAGATTAGCTGCCCGCTAATGGCAATAATTGCATTCTTTCCGGAATACAACTAACTGGCAACATTTTTCTTCATTTTCTGCTGTCTAGTTTGGTTTTGGACCAAGAGAGAAACATCTGTGGAAACGGATATAAAAATAATGAGTATTTATGCAATTAATCACTGTGTGTCAGCTGTGGTATGAAAGAAATAGCAATGCCCTGAGAAACAGCCAAGGGGGTTCTATAAGGATTCCTGGGCAGGCTTTGGCACAACTTGCAACCCATTTTATTTCTGGGCCAAATGAAGTAACACAAAACACCGCTTCACAACTTTAATTAAGCAAAGGAGGTGCGTACAAAATGAATACAGAGGAAAACGCTTTAAGGAGCGAGCTGAATGGTAAATACAGTGTCAGTAACTTAACAAGTGGTGATTAGTTAGCTTTTCTCACGTATTTAGCAAAAACTTGGAAAGCTTTGGGATACAAGGGCAGCATTAAAAGCATCCATCAAATTCCTATGTCACTATCCTACATATGTAGGTTAAAAAAAAAGAGGTTCAAATTCCAAAGTTTCACACAGCGAGATAAATATTCATTTTATTTCCATGTTTCAGGTTCTAAGAAGTGTCCTTAAAATTAAGGTCACATTGGAAACAAACTGTCCCTAGACTGAAGGCTGAGACGGATTTCCAAATGTTTTAGGAAGGGAAAAGTGGATGTGTTTATATAAAGCGAAATCATTTTCCCACTTTTTAAGCATATTACACGTGGCAATTCTTCTCACAGATCTCCCTTGCCGACTGCAGAACAAAGACACGGACGCACTTAGACCTGTGGGGAGGAGGCAGATCCTCGGGGACACATCTGTAACCCCAGGAGGCTGACAGGACAGAAAATCCACGGAGAAGCAAAGCTGAAGCCTGGAGTTACCTAGTGCTGCTCAGGCTAGGCATGGGTACTGGTATACCACCAAAAAAGTATTAAGAATTTAGATCTTTCAAAAGATGTGTTTAGAGGGCTGGAGAGATGACTCAAACGTTAAGATGGGGCCACTCTTACAGAAGACCCAACTTGGGTTGCCAGCACACGTCGAAGTTCGCTCCCAACCACTAGGAACTCAAATTCCAGGAGATCAGACACTTCTGGCTCTGTGGTCACTTTCACACATATGTGCATAGCCACCCCCCGCCACACACACATATACACATATAATAAAGCTGTACATGATGGTTGCACATCTTTAATCCCAGGAGTCAAGTGGCAAAGGCAGGCAGATCTCTATGAATTTAAGTCCAGCCTACTCTACACAGCAAGTTCTAGGCCAACCAAGACTACATCATAAGGTCTTATCTCAATAAAATAAACAAATATATGGTGGTGGTGGTGCACATCTTTAATCCTAGCACTCAGGAGGCAGAGGCAGGCGGATCTCTGTGAGTTCGAGGCCAGCCTGGTCTACAAGAACTAGTTCCAGGACAGGCTCCAAAGCAACGCAGAGAAACCCTGTCTCAAAAAAAAAAAAAGTTTGTGTATAACCCAATGGTTTGTTGGGCATGTTTAGAAGAGACCCAGAGGGTCTTCAAGTGATCCTTTGGATAAAGAGACATTTGAAAATGAGTAAACATCAGCCTGTGGTGTTGTGTGGGGCTCCAAGGTTCAGTGTCCCTGTGTACACCGGCTACCCTCTCCCCCTTGCTGGATGAGAGCAAACAGGACTATTCCCTGTAGCCCTTCCCACACCGTCATGGTAGCCTCCAAAGGAGCAAGACAGTGTTGATCATGGTGTCCCCTTGCCAGCATTTAGAAGCTTTTCCTGGCCCAAGGATCCCACTTTAATGCAGCAGCCCTCTCCTAGTCCGCAGTTCTTTGTAGCACGAGAAAACTTAATCCTGCAAACTAGGCCTGAGTCCAATAGGAGATCAATCATCCTTCCCCTTATTCTGAAGTAAATCATTCACCGGCAATAAAAATCAAGTGCCTTTACACGAAGCACGGGTGATAAACACTCAGTAAGGAACAGTAAGAAGCGAAAGCAATGGGGGTTTGACACCAAGAGAACAGCAGAGCAGAATAGGGAATAGCAACTTACACGATGACTGAAGTTAGATGATCTGCTTGGAGACTCTATAGCGTTTTTAGTAATTTGCTGTCCTCATTAGGGTTTCTATTGCTGCAATAAGACATCATGAGCAAAAGCAAGTTGGGGAGGAAAGGGTTTATTTGGCTTGCACTTTCACAGAACTGTTTATCATGGAAGGAAATAAGGATAGGATCTCAAACAGGACAGAAACGGGGGGCCAGGAGCTGACACAGAGGCCATGGAAGAGGGCTGTTTATTGGCTCACTCTCCTTGCTTGCTCAGTCTGCTTTCTTATAAAAACCAGGACCACCAGCCCAGAGATGGAACCACCCACAACGGTCTGAGCCCTCCCTCATCAATCACTAATTAAGAAAATCTCTTATAGCTGGGTCCTTTGGAAGCATTTTCTTAACTGAGGTTCCCTCCTTTCAGATAACTCTAGTTTGTGTGTCTAGTTGACATAAGCCTAGCCAGCATATTCAGCAATAAATATACAGTAAAGTACAATTAAGTGGAAACTAAACAGAATTTTACAAAAGTGAGTCAGCAAGAGGGTGACATGGGTCACTGGGCCAAAGGACATACTGCATAAGCCTGGTGCCTGAGTCCAATCCCCATAACCCACACAAAGATGGAAGGAGAGAACTGACTCCACAGAGCTGTCCTCTGACCTCCACACATGCACCATGGAGTGCACATGAACACACACATCATACATGCACACCGATAATTAATTAATTAAAAAATGAAAAGAAACATAGTGTTCAATGCATGGAATTATAAATTATTTGGTTCTGGATTGTCTGGACATATTCGCTGACTCACAGCAGGCTACCATCACCCTGCTCTCAGCCTTTCTCCTGTTTTATTTCTTTTGACACTGAAAGGCAATGCCTAGAAAGTGACAGAACAGCCACTGCACCGACCGCAAGGCCAGTCTAGTGGCACCACAAGGACCGGAAATCAGAAGAGAAGGCATTTTTAAAAATGGGAAAATACCCAGCTTCTCGAGGGATTGGTCTAGAGATGCAGCTCAGAATCCTGGCAAGGCAAGCCAAGCTTAAAATACGGTGCAAGTGTTGGTGGAACAGTCAGAGGCATTACGGCACACACGCACAGGTAGGGCATTGGCATTGCTCCTGTTTGGGGTCCTGTAGCCAAAAAAAACAATTTGTGCAGAGCTAACCCAAGAGACTGTAGAAGGTGAGGATTCGGAACAAAAGATCTGTAGCCCCTGTTCAGAGCCACACAAGTTTCTTTGTTACTAATGAAAGCTATGTGATAGAACTAAGAAACCTGTCTTTGTTCCTTGAGATATTTCCCATTCTTGGGTCCTATCGCCAAAGGGGAAAAAAATCAGAGCGAAAAACAAAGCCAATCAAATCAATCCCTTCTCCTCCCATATCCCTTCCTCTAAGGGACCCAAACCCTCTTCTCCACCTTAGAATGCATGGGCAACCTCGCCCTTCTTGCCTGCACTAACATTTTGCATCTCTACAGCATATGAAATAGATTTATTTTTTTCTACAGTGTGTAAATATTGTACCAGTCAAGGAACTTTTTAAATATGAAAATTCCCCAGTGTTATCTAACTCTAAACATCTTTGATGTTCAAACCTTAAGAAAGCTATCAGAAGGTCAAAATGGAGATTGAAAGTAATTCAAGCAATCAACATGAGGTACTAAATGCCATGACACAAATCCAATGCACTGAGAATCTGCCAACCTCCACACTCACATTCATATTTTTTTTATCATCATAGGAGCTAAAATAAAATACATAGAGAGAAATACGTGAATTCTGTGCTGCATTCTTTAAAAGCTATGACTTTATAGAACATAACATCATAAACAGAGAAGCCACAGACATTTAGAAAACTGTGATTTACAGCTCCATTTGAGAAGGGAAGATAAGAAATAATTCCAATGGGATTCCTTTCCTAGAAAAAAAATGTTGTATCCTCAGATGTAAACAATAACCACCTACTGAGCTTAGATGGCAAGAATGTAAAATCTGTTTAATTACAAAATAAAGCTTAGCCCTGAAAAATTCAATTCCATGTTCCTTTTTAAACAATGCCCCTATGTCGTAGGCCTTAGAGGGGTCCATCCCATGATGTGGGCACCATTGAAGGTCTAAAAGACCCACACAGACAGTAGCTATGAACAATTCTAAGGTGCTTTGACAAAAGACTGACAGTGTACAAAAGGGACTCAAAGATGTGATATGAACAGGAAAAAAAAACTTCAGTATAGACTTGTGCTTCTCAGTGTGGTCTTGGATCCCATGGAGACATTAAGCATTAATGCAAAGGACAATTGCTATTTATTCAATTTTATCATTCATCAGTTCCAAAGTATTTCAGTGGGACATGAACTATGGAAAGAGGGAAAACGGAACTGATTTTTTTAAGTTCACATATTAAGAAACTTTATTTTCAATGAAGCAAAAAAATTTTTTTTGAGGGAAAACAATTTATGCTTACTTGCACAGTAGTATCCTTGAGGTTAAAACCTTCCATCCTGGAGAAACACATGTAGTGTTAAAGGGAAATAAAACAGGATATTTTAAAACTGGGAAGTGAAACAACAGAACTTTTCTAAGGCGAGGTGAAACATTCCACATTGCACAGATGCGCATTAAGACAGGAAGTAAATAAAATAGCTTCAGGAAGTCCCTGAAACTGATCAGATTCACTAATTCCCTCCCTCATCAAGGGGATATAAGCAGAAAAGACTGCCCAGAGACTCTCACAGACAAGCCTAACAGCTTGGGAGAAGCGGAGACCACCAGAGCTGCCCAGGAGACTCTCAGGCAAGTTTACTTATCTTGAGGAGGTTCAGACCAAATGAACCACCCGGAAAGAACACGTCTAACCCACTGAGCTGCCTACAAGTTGTGCAATGAGCTCTAGGTTTTCAGTCTGGTAAGCTGTCACCCATGAGTCATTTCTGCTCCTGTAAATAACCCCTCACCCAAACTCCTGTAAGTAAGAGCAGTAAAACTCATTGGTTCACTGTTCGATTTTGGTGACATCCATAAATGGTCTGTCACCAGTATCCTGTTTGGGTTGAAATGTTGGTTCACATCTCTCCAGGAATAGTGTCACACAGCAATAACAAATAGTTATTTGTTATTAGTTCCTTCTCAGAGTGACTTTTACAGAAACAATTTTAAACATGTATGACCATCTCATCATGGTACCAGTTCATTTTCTCTCCCTTTACAAGTCATTTACAATCTCATTCTATAGCTCAGACCAAGCTTGGACTCTCCACCTTCCTGCCTGAGCCCCCACTAAGTGCTAGAATTGCAAGTGTGTGCTTCTAAAGCTGCAGTGGTTTTAGTTTGTAGCTGGAATTGTGCAAACAGAATTTCTTAAAAAGTTGCTCCACAAAATTCAGGGTTACCATTCAGTGGTCTTGCTATTTTGTCAAAGAAGATGTATAATTAACTTATTATCTTAACTGACTTAGCACATGGAAGTCTCATTTAAAGTTGCAATAAGGTATTTAAGTAATACACCTCTGTCTGAAACTGCATAGTGCATGATGCTGGAATGAATGATTTACAAAACAGGTTGCACTGGAGCTCAGAGAAAAAATACTATTAAAGCTGATGTGATCAGATAGTTTATTCTATTAATAAATATACCAGATTTAAAAATTGGAATATTTACAAAATATATTTTCTATAATATAAATGTGTAAAGAATTAGAATTTATAATATTCCTATAGATTAAAGTGAAAAATCTAATTGGGAGGGGAAGAGATTCAGCTTTTACATTTGGTAATTTGGACTGCATTCTTAAGAAGTTCAATCTATTATTGTAGCTAGGCATTAGGAACTTAAAGAGGAGCATGGTTTTCTGAGGACACCTGGGGCTCTGAGGTAGTTAAAGAACACATATTAAGACTCACAAGGCTTCCCCTTAGTGGAGGAGGAATGTCTAGGCTTTACCGGGCCCTCACCTTAAAGCTACTAACTGCATGGAGTTGGAAGCCTCTGGACCAGCAGACAAGGGAAGCCAGCATGGAGCTCTGTCTGTACCCATGGTTATGGATAACTGCCTCCCATCAGCCTTGGGACTAGAGATGACCTAACTTCTGCAATGTATTAAAATGTTCCTAGGCCTAGGAACACAGTTCAGTGGAAGAACATTTTCCTAGCATACACAAACCCTGGGTTCAGTCTCCAGGACTCAAAATCGGTGACTAAATTAATGTTATTACAACTTTCAAGCCGGGCAGTGGTGGCTCACACCTTTAATCCCAGCACTTGGGAGGCAGAAGGAAACAAATCTCTGAGAGTTCAAAGCCAGCCTGGTCTACAAAACTAGTTCTAGGACAGCCAGAGGTACACAAAGAAACCCTGTCCCAAACAACAACACAAAAGAATCTTACTTGATTTAGTAATTTGAACATCACAATATGAACCACAACATGGGCGAGAAACACAGGCCTATAATTCCAGCATTTGGAAAGTGAAGGCAGAAGGGTCAGTCATCCAAGGTCATCTTTGGCTGTCTAAGGAATCTGAAACAGGTTTGAGCTCCATGAGACATTCCCCAAACTAAGAGGAAAAGAGAATTATGCAATGCATTATAGCAAGAGTAGAAGAGAAAGAATTCAGGAAATCAAAGCTTAAGGATTTTTCCAGTTTCTTCAAAGTCTGTGAAGATTAACTGGTCATGAGATGTTTAGTAATATCATGGTGTCCAAATGTTTACTGACACCCTCTTTAAGAAACATTAGGTCAGCCATGCAAATTGTCCCTTTTATTGGTAGCTTTTAGAAGGTGTCTCACTTGTTTTAATGCTACAAACTATTGCCACAGACAATCAATCAGCCAGAGCTGTCAGAGTGTTTAGGATTCAGGCTTACTTTTATCTGCACAACTTTAATTTCGTCATATCTTGTGTCAGCCAGAGACTTCCTTCTCTGGCCTCTTCGGTGTCCAAATTTGCACTTATTTCTCATTACTTGCTCGTCGTCTTCTATGGGTCTTCGAACATATTTAAAGCGATCTTTGAGAGCTCGTTTCCATAAAAACTGTGTAAAATAACAAAGCAGGCCAACCAATCATTAAAGATTGCCTAATCTTTATAGAATAACATAATTTTTGTATGCCACCCATAGGGTTGAAATTATTTTAATATTATTATGATAGAAGCCGTGAATCTTTCCTTAGATTTATCCTGACAACACTTTTGTGATGTTACTGTTCAAATTATAATCCCCAAGTTACAGCTAAGGAAACAAAACAAACAAACCAAAAAAATCCAAACAAACAAACAAATGTACTTTATTTCCTTGTGAGCAATGGAACGACTGAGAAAACCTTAGTCAATGATCTTGCATTTAGTTATTGCCATTCCTGGTTTCACAGCTCAAGTTCCAGCATTCCTGGATCCTCAGCAAGCTCTACAGCCTAGGTTGGGAAGAGTCAGATTCCAGCACTAAACCTAGTATGTACTGACCAAGTAATTTTCAATAAGTGACCCTTTTAGTCTAGTTTCTTCAGCTACAATGGAATAGCATGATATTTCCTACCCAATGCACTGTGCGTGTATGCAGGTGCATAAGCAGGGGTGCTTTACATGTGTGCGTAGGCATACGGAAGCCAGAGGTGAACGTTAGGTGTCATTTTTCAGGAGTCTCCACTTTCCCAGCACAGGGATCATAAGCATGCATACATGCATCACCACGCTTTTGGTGTGAATGGTGGCTATCAACCTTGAGTATCATGCTTACATGGTAAGCACTTTATGGACTGAGCTAAATATGAGAGAGAGAGAGAGAGAGAGACAGAGAGACAGAGAGAGAGAGACAGAGACTCTCCTAAATCATGTTTTTAAGACAATTTTGGTGATGCTGGGTGGTGGTGGCACACATCTTTGAGCCCAGGGCTCAGGAAGTAGAGACAGGCAGATCATTGAGTTTGAGGCCAGACTGGTCTACAGAGAGAGTTTTAGGACAACCAGGGATACACAGAGAAATCCTTTCTTTAAAACAGAGGAAGAGAGAGAGAGAGTCTCTCTCTCTCTCTCTCTCTCTCTATTTTGTCAATAGTTACTTGTGGAAGATACTTAGAAAGTGCTGTTCATGAAGCCCCTTGACAGTTCGAAAGTCCTAGTGAGCCATTCCATAGGCTCAGTCATGGGCTGGTTTGTGCTTTGATTAAGCCCCTGGGCATGTGCAAGTCAGCGATGCTCCATCACCTCCTCCCACAGGCGTATATGTTCTGTCATTGCTGTTTTACAACAGCAAGAACTAATAGATGGCTTGTATTTTTTCCTCAGTCCTAAAATATGAACTAGTTCAAATAAATTTGTTTCTGTGCTTCCTACAGCTTGGAAAGGACTCTAGCTGTGCTGAAGCTAATACAGCCATCAATTGCTAGGGCATTCACACATCCCTTATTCTGAAAAAGACCAATTAAATATGATCATCCACGTGAGTGTTCACTCTGTGAGTATTTAGTGCTATACATACCTGCTATATGTCCGTATTGTGAGTTATTCACTTAGCAGTGTGAGGTAAGTAGACTCAGCGGGAGCTATTTGTGCTGTAGAAAAATCCCTCCCCTCCCCCATAGTCTCCAGCTGACGAAGATGTGAAAAGTCCTACACAGACACAACCTTCCTAATCATTCTGAAAGTGCATGCGTCTTGTGACACATGAGGCAATCTGTAGCACGGGGCAGGTGCATGCCCCAGGTTGCAAACCCGAATATAACCAGGAAGAAACATGCAGATAACTGAGGCACATATCTCATGTGACATTACATCTAGGGTGAAAAACAACAGCTTGACCAGAAAGGCAACATTAGGGAAAACAATTAAAAAAAGAAGAAAAAAGAAACCAGAAACAGAAGAATCAGAAGTAATCCTTAATACAGATTACAAAGGACATTATATGCAACAATTATTAATTTTCATAGGCATAAAAATAGTCTTTGTTGCAATAGAGGAAACTGTCATTATCCTTTTAAGGCCTATGCTGAAAGGACCGTGGCTATGGTTCTGTTCTGTGGGTAGAACATTTGCCTAAAGTCTGAGAAACCCCAAGTTCAATCCCCAGTATGGCAAAAAAATTACTCAGCAAACAGCAATAACAGCAAAATGATGCTTAGAGATGTCATCAGCAACTTGTTTCTGAACAATCATGTAGCTCAAACAACATGCAGGAAGAAGGAAAACGCCACAAAAGCTGATGAGCCTGGAATAGCAGCGTCGCAGGTTTCCACCTGCCTGCTGGCGCCGCCCCCTTCTCTTCCCCAGAAGACACCTCATGATGCTTGAGGACATGTGTTAGGACTGAAGTGGAGAGGGAGCTATGCACACCTAGTGGGTGTCAAGAGTCCTGTTCACTGTCCCAGGATGATCCCCACTACAGAGAACTCATAATTATCCAGCACCAAGTGCAATCATATGAAGAGAAATCTTGTTCTCGAAAGGCCTGTGGCAAACCACTCTGTAGATTTGAAAATTTATAAGACAGACAGTTAAAATAAAAATCACCCCTAAAAGTGATCAAATATTCTCTCTCCTCTTTTTCTTTTTCCATTTCTTCATATCTCTCAATATTCTTAGGCATTTTCTATATCATATAATTTAGCATGAGGACCACAACCTCATGTACAGATGTGATGAGAGTTTGGGCAAATACCTATCCATGCACCAGCCCCCAACTTACACTCTTTACTTGTTCAAATGAGGCCACAACCTGCTAAGTAATTTTCTATGTCTCTTTATTATCTTTACATAATATCTGGGAACATATAGGTCAAATGTCCACAGGAGCCCAGTAGACATTATTCATTACTTTATAGGAATCTCACTTCAATAAGCATAAAGTGAAGGTCAAAATGTAACTGGTGGGGTGAGAAGATTTAGTGAGTAAAGGTGTTAGTTGCCAAGCCTGATGACCTGAATTTGATTACTGATTTTCCTACACAATGGAAAGAGAGAACTGATCCCCACATATTGTCCTCTGTATCTATCCACATGTTAGAGAGAGAGAGAGAGACAGAGACAGAGACAGAGACAGAGAGAGACAGAGACAG
>LOEQ01002773.1:79983-102695 GCA_001685075.1 Bramus lutescens
GAGAAGAGAAGAGAAGAGAAGAGAAGAGAAGAGAAGAGAAGAGAAGAGAATTTCAGGTTTCTCTGTGCTACCTGGGATATGCAATACCATGTAAATGTCAGGTAAGTGTTGCATTGCTTGGGAGACAATGATAGAAAAGTAATCTGTTCAAGTTCACTAGAAGTACACCATCTTGGTCCTAACTACATAGTGCTGTATCAGAGACTGGTTGAAGCTGAGGATGCGGGATTTACGGAGACAGAGACGAGTCTGGAATTCTATGTGCTGTGTCACTGATAAGATGGCCAGCACTATATTATAATGTAATATTATATATTCTCGAGTGGAGAAGGAGCACTGAAGGTCAATGTTACCTACCATGTCTGGAGATGTCAGAATCCCAGATTTGTGTTGTTGTTTGGTTTGCACTATTTTGACTTTAGCAAAAGGAAAATTGGGTTCTTTTGTAGCATGCTTTATATACTGAAGTGCATTTTTTAAAAGGGCATCATTCTTTGTGAGCAAAAGTGCCTGAATTCTAGTCTTGACTGGCTGTTATTTCCGGACCTGGGATACCACATCTTTTCTGCTTTTCGAGGGGAAGAAAAGAATTTTTTAAGGCCATCTATCATTCCAAATCTTCTTATTTTACCTGTATATGTGAAGCATTTACCTGAAGATGGAAAGATGGTAGAAAGAAAAGGAAGAAAAGCAAAACAGAGAGAAGGATGGAGGTGGGGAGGGAAAGAAGAAAACATTCCTTCCCAGCATGTAGTTGAGATGATGAGGTAATGAGATGATAGATAGAATCACATCTGTCATGCTAACCATATTTACCAAAATGAACTCATATAAAGACAGGTACGGGAGCAGCAGCTTATCTTCAAGAACACATACCTATAGCTTCTCACCACTGTTTCTCAAATCATCCATTTTCTGTTACTAAAATCCAACTTTTTGTTACAATTTTCAAGTACTTTTTAAA
The DNA here is from genome assembly GCA_001685075.1 of Bramus lutescens. Taxonomy (NCBI): domain Eukaryota; kingdom Metazoa; phylum Chordata; class Mammalia; order Rodentia; family Cricetidae; genus Bramus; species Bramus lutescens. The sequence continues at coordinate 80,948 of LOEQ01002773.1, forward strand.
GTTTATTGTTCAGCAATATGAAACATATTTCCACTGTTTCAATGAAGACTTGAAGATGTTCTTGTCTCATGTGAAACGGCATCTCATGTAGCCCAGACTAGCTCCAAGCTCCTGGTCCTCCAGGTCATGCCTCGTGGCCATACCTCAGCTGGTATGCCGTTTCCTAAGCATGCTTGAGCAGCTGTTTTCAACCCTTGCTCTTCTTAGAGCCTTGGAAATCTTTTGAAACCGTTGCTCTCAGGATCTGCCCTCACATCATTTAAATCAGAATCCCTGGTGCTACTGAGGACAAACATCTTGAAACTGTTTTGTTGTTGTTGTTGTTTGTTTGTTTGTTTGTTTGTTTGTTTTTTGAACACCTTTGGAATCTATGTAACCCAGGCAGCAGAGAGGTGAAGATGTGAGAGGGTGGGTGAGGCAGGAGGACAAGACTTCAAAGCCACACAGCTTCTCCTTTGATTAGATCAGAAAGCAGAAGCCGTCCATCAATAGCAGCTTTGATGCCACCAAGAACTGTTCTGGTCACTCACGGGAGCTGTGAGTTAGTTAGGAGCTCCTGGGATGCTTTAGGAGAGAGAAAGGTGGGGACTCATAGATGAAGACAAAGATACACGGGATAGTCAGAGAAGGAATAACAAAGAAGATGGGTGAGAGAGGGGGAGAGGGAAGAAACAGGAGAGAGAAAGGAGAGGGAGAAAGTAGAGAAGAGAGGGAAGGAGAGAGAGAGAGGAGAGAGAGAGAAAGAAGAGAAGGAGAGGAGAGAAAGAGGAGAAAGAGAAGAAAGAGAGAAAGAGGGAGGGAGAGAGGGAGAGCAGGAGAGGGAGAAAGGGAGGGAGGGAGGAAGGAAGGGAGGAGAGAGAGAGAGAGAGAGAGAGAGAGAGAGAACATAAATACTAAACTTGCCAACATGAGCATGGTTTCCTGTTTCCACAATGTTTCAACCCTACACAAAGAACTACAGGCAACTAAGAAATACTGAGATTGGGAGAAATAGTGTTCCCCAGAATAGAACACACCAATTTACTATCCAATACCAAGTGGTCATCCCTGAAAACATATACACAGCATACAGACTAAGCAGGCTATATTTAGGAATATATATGCGTATACATATGTATGTGAATGTAACAATGAAGAAATGTCATGAATTTGAAAGAGTGGGGAGGGTCTATGAAAAATTTGGAGGGAGGAAAGAAAAGGGATAAATGACATAATTATTATAATCTTAAAGGTAAAAGAAAAATTAAGAAAATGAAAAGAGACACCAGAGCTGGAGTGGAAAATGCAAAACTCTTATTTCAAGTGAACTGAGATGGACAGGAAGGTGGGGCCGTGCAGTCACTTACAAAGCCACAGCCGTCCTCGTCCAGGAAAGGGTGGGCCTGCAGCAGAGCGTTGACCACGTCGTTGTACTGCTGGGTGGTGGGGTACCTGTTCACAACAGATAAGGCAGAGCTCATTTCCAGCAGCCCCCAGTGAAGGTGAGTCTAAGGAACACACAGGTTTCCTCTAAGCTTTCTCCTGCTGTGGTGTCTTTCTGTTTTGTATCTCTTGTGTGTGTGTGTGTGTGTGTGTGTGTGTGCGCGCGCGCACGCACACGGGTATAGAGGCCTGAAGTTAACCTGTTCCCCAGCACGGTCAACCTTGTTTGTTGAGATAGGGTTTCTCTTGGCAAACTGGGCCCACTGATGGATTAGATGAGGCTGGATGGCCAGCAAGTACCAGGCAGCCATCTGTCTATCCCTCACCTGCCCGGGGCAGAGCTATCATCGTGAGCATGTGCTGCCATGCCTGGATTTTTATATGGGTGTTGGGGGTTATGCAGCAAGCACTTAACCACCTGAGACGATGACCACAGGCCCTCTTCTAAATCCGCATATTGAACTTTTATTCACTTTGTCAGCCATAAGCTAAGGAGACCTGGGCCCATACAAATTCTACTCTCCTCTGAGCACAGATCACCTCCTCACTGTTACTACTTACAGCGAGCCTTCCAGATACTTAGTCATATCTGCCTGGAGAAACTCGATGATCCTTATCCTCATGCTGTGATCAGGGCACTTCTGCTCCGCCAGCGTGCACTTGACATCATACGGAAACTCTGGTAAGATATAGGACTTAGTCCATTGTAATGCTTTATGTCTTGCTAGAACATGTTTCGAATTTCTTCTGTGGAATAAAAACACAAAGAGTGAAATTCTGTGTTGAATCTATATGTAATGCATTAATTCTCTACACTCTGAAGACCTAGGGTATAAACCACTTCCTGATACCTAAATATACCACACATACGTAATCACATGGGTTTAGAATTAAGTTCAATGTTGAAAAATATTACTCCATATGTCTTGAAGAGCCAAGTTGTAATGCATATCTCAAAACTGAATAAAATATTTAATAGGCAGAAGTGATAAACGGCAATTCTGCCAAGCAAGTGGAGCCACGATGAATCAGTTTTAGTACCCGGTTAGGAAAACTGTTCTCATCTACTCTACTGCTGTTTGTAGCAAAATATAAGATGCACCTGACTTGGTCCTTGGCTATTTCAGTAAGGGAAAGCTGTTCTCGACACTAATATAAGACTCAATGTTATTATTCTGGTGTTTTTATTCCACAAGATTCCTGATCCTATGGAAGGCGATGGGAAACTATAACTTCCCAAACTCAGTCATCTGCTGCCCAAGGCTGCAGACAGCCAAACGGACTGTGTTGATGTCTAGACAAAGTCTTCTAAACATAGGTTTACTAAAATTAACTAGCTGTACACTTGAAATTGGTGGATTTTATGCCATGTAAGTTCAACATCAATAAGATTGTTTATAAAATTGAGCTTCAGAACCACACCGAAGCCTTAAATCAGAGCCCCGTCCTTACGCATACACAAAGAAGGCTTCAAAATAAGACTTAGAAACCACCATTAATCAACAGCAGTAGGCAGCTGTCAGCCTAGTTCACTAATAGGATTGCATAGGCTGGAAGTAAAGGGGCAGTGGTGAGCCAAGTACAAGACAACAGAGACATGTCTTAAACTAGTCTAAACACGTTAATTCTCTGAGCATGGTTGAGTTTAGTTCAAATAAAATTCAAATGCATTTTCAAAAGCCAAGCTTCCCTTAGCATTGTAAGTCATCCTTTATCAGAATGTACATGCTGTCATGGAAGGTGGGGACTCAAGATGCAGAAGGCATCTCTAGCTATCCTTAAAGTAAGCTGCCTCCCATTTCCTTCCTCTGGCATTCACTGTAGCCACGGTGAAAGACGTGATGACAATAAGCACACCACTAATTTTATACTGGGCATAATACAGCAACAGGCAACTCTCAGACATAAACTTCTACCTCAGCTCAAATTATTTCCCATTATTTCTCCCATTTCACTCACCCACTCAGACAACATATTTGGGGAATCTCCCATACCGGCTGCCCTGACACCACCCGCATTTCCTCCCGCGACTGAGATCCTCCCATGGTAGATTCATTCTCGCTTATGTCCAGAGACTGAGGGTAGGAGGTTAAAAGACAATTTCAAGAACTAGACTCTATGCTGCCCCAGAGTCTTACGGAGGTGATGGAAGGAGGCCAATGTTAAACTGGGCTGCAGTATAGTTCGGCACCCATCTCTTTTTCTCCAATGAATGCTTAAGCAGCAAAGCCAGCCGCCCACTCTCTGTGCCCTTCTAAGGTGGCTTTCACTCATTTCATCGACAGATAACTTCGGTATTCCAACAGTGTAGGAGAGAACTTAGTTCAATCTCTGCCCTTTTCTAGTCCTTTTTTTTTTTCTGTATGTTTCTCGTCCTCTACATTAGGGTTGGGACTATAAGTCATGAGACTACTCCATCAAATATTCAGAATGCATTATAACCCATATAGGATCCACTGATGCATAACCCATCATGCTCCAACTGAACAGATAAGACAAATCAGAGGCATCAAATGTTCCTTTTTTTCACACCTAAACAATCAGCGCACTTTTCTGAAGTGAATATAATCTAAGCAATGCAACCGAATACTAGCTAAAATGGATATTATGCAAGAAAAATAACTCCCCAAAGTTAACAAATGTATTCTAATTCAGATGAAGATAACTACAGCCACAGCTATTTCCCATCTATAAAATTATATTTGTACCACACTAAAAAGATCTGTACTGTGATGATAAAATTGTTCCCAGTACCTTTAGTAAGCTAGGGTTTTGCATAACCCCAGCAGGTTGCCCCCAAAAGGACTCCCAAGTTAAAAGGACACAATTATTTCTCTTCTCACTTCTAAGTCAGGGTTCCTGGACAAGCTGACTACCACAAATGCAGCTCTGTTTTCAATCCTGGGTATAAAATAGGCCTGCAAGCCATTTAAAATATGTTAATGTGACACCCCTCCCCAGTCTGAGAACATACTGCTTGCTAACTGATCAGTTCATACGGGGATAAAAATACATATTCATGATAAAATTTATAATAAATCGAGCAATGACAAATGGCAATGCCATTATTACAGTTTCAAACTTGTTTCATATACTGACAAATGATAATTACATATATTTATAAGATTAAAGACATACTGTGGCATACCTATGGTATAATTATACAATGGGGAATTATTGAGTCAAGCAAATTAACCTATCCATCATCCCCAGTTCTCCTCAGTCACTTCACCTGCCCAACTGAAACATTATATTTTTAAATTGTGCACTAACTTTTTTAAAAGATGAGATGGGAGTTCTCATAAAAGGCTCATTGGTTTTCTAACTTTGTCTAAATTTAATAAGAATGAAAAGTCATTCAGCTCTTTCCAAAAGCAGACTGACTGTAGTTTAGTGGAGGTTCACATAGGGTAATAATGCTATTTCTGTGAAGAACAGGTTCAGTGGAATATCAGCCCTCTAAGGAAAACCCCTGACAGGGAATATTGCTGAGCATCAGTAGGAAGCAGGAGAGACCTGGCTGTTACACGGGGGTAGGAACTCTTTCTTTGCAGTGTGCAGACCGAGGTTAATGCATGGCGATTTCTCTTAAGAGAATGAAAAAAGCAAACAGAAAGAATTCACATCCATATCCCCATTTAAATCCAAACAGTGCCTCCACGCACTCTCCTCGTGACTGTCTTTAAATTTTTTTTTATCTTAATCTCTTCTCAACCATTCTTTTGATAAGGCTTTTTGTCATCAAGTCTCCCTTCTTTTTTGAAGGTTGATTTTTATTTATGTATATTTATGCCACATGTGTGGGTACCCAAGGAGGCTGTAAGAAGGCTCCATATTCTCTAGAGCTGGAAGGGTTCACAACTTTTAAATTGTGAACTGCTCAGTGGATGTATTGGGAACCTAACTTGGCACTCTGGAAAAGCAAGCAGCAAGTGCTGTTAACTGCTGAGCCCCTTCTCCATCTCCTAAGAGTCTCTTTTCCACGTTCTACCCCACATTGCCAATGATTTTACTCTGTTTACCTCCCACCCAAGGCTTCTGAAATAGTTCATCATTTTCTTTTTTAAATTCTAGATGCTCATTTGTGTTCCCTTCCTCCCCAGATTCCATATTGAACCCCTAACCTGTGTGTGGTATGACTACATCCGGGGACAGGCTTTATACGGGTAACTTAAGCTAGATAAGGCCATGGAGGTTGATTGAGACTTAACATCCTTTTATGAAGTGCACCTTCTTTCTCGGGGTCATGTGAGGATGTAGAGAGAAGGTGGCTGTCCTAGTTAAGGTGATTGCTGTGATGAAGCACCATGACCAAAGCAACTCGGGAAGGAAAGGGTCTATTTCGCTTATATATCCAGGATCAGGGATTGATGCTGTAAAACAATCCCACACCAGTTCAGAATTATTGATTATAAAAAAGGTTATTTATTTAAGGAGAAAAACTTACAGATCACCATTCTAAACAACAGTCCTCTGAGCACAAAACAGGAAACAGAGTCTAGCAGCTGCAAAGGGAGCTGGAAACAAGAGAGCCAGCGCATGGTTCCCGTTGCTTTTTAAACTAAAAGAGACCACGCCCAAGTGGGCTGGTATCTTAACGGCTATTGGCTGAAGGAGCAGACTGCTCCCACAGCAAGGGATCATTGGGGGAAACCAGGGCAGGAACTCAAACCAGACAGGAACCTGGAGGTAGGAGCTGATACAGAGGCTATGGAGGAGTGCTGCTTGCTGGCTTACTCCTCATGGCTTGCTCAGCCTGCTTTCTTAAAGAAACCGGGACCATCAGCCCAGGGGTGGCACTACCAAAAATGGGCTGGGCCTTCTAACATGAATCATTAATTAAGAAAATGCCATACAGACTTATCTGCTAACAGCCTGATCTTTTGGAGGCATTTTCTCAATTGAGGGTCTTATCAGAGAACAAAATGATCACCACTGGGACCTTAAATTTGAGACTCTAAAGTCAGAATATAAATTTATATTGTGTAAATTACTCAGCCTGTGATGATTGTTGTGGCTAACACAGTGGCTGATTTCCTGGTGGATTTTACCATGCATCTTCCTCTTAGTATGGTGAACCTTGACGTCTTTCATCTTCATTCCGTATCCTCAGGTGTCATGAAAATTTCTTGCATTGTACCCCTTGTATTATCTATTCCTCATGATGGTTTATGCTCCCATATTAATCTGGACTTGATCACACAGCTTCAAGTGTGTTACTACCAGAGCTCTTCTTTCATAATAGCAAGCTATGAGCCTTACAAAAAGTCTGGAATGCACCAGTGTCATCAGCTTACCCCTCTCTCCCTCTCCCTCTCCCGAGCGTATGCTAAGCCTCTCCTCAGATGGATACTCATCGCTACTTTGGTAGCCCTACCGTGTCCTTCCTTAGCGGAAGTAACAACATTGCCTGCTCCAACATCGCATGTGGACTCGCAACTATTCTTGCCTATCTTGATTCCTGTATTGTGTAACTGTACCCCTTACAAATCAGGACTTTTTAAATCATCCTTTCCTTTTCTAGGTCCACAGGGAATATCACACTGAGAGCTGAGGGAGCCCTCAGCACTAAAGCACAAGCCCTTGGGTTGAAAGAGGCTGTAGCAAGAGCCTAAAAAGTAAGAATTGTGACTTTTGTGACCTCTCAGCTCATCTGGCAGGGTCTCAGAGCTAAATCTCTCCCTCCCTCAGTCCCTCAATCGCTCCTCTGTGTATGTTTGTTTGTATGTCTTCTGGCTGTTGCCTCATTCTTTCTATTAATATTACTCTAGGAAAGGGAGAGACAGAGAGCAGCTCTTTAGTTTTTGGCTCAAATGTAAGAATGTTAATAAATCCATTTTATATATTTGACGTCATTTTCCCTCTGTGCAGTTGAGTCACCAGGTCACACACCAGGGCTTTGTGACCAGGGACTGTAGTAACATCCCGTCCTCGCAGTGTGAAATGGGTTGCGCGATAATAGTGTTCTGAAAAGATCCAGGAATGTGCGAAGAGGAGAGATGCTATAGAAAGTGCTGTAAAAGCTGGGCATAGCAGTGCAAGCCTGCAAACCAGCACTTGGGTGACAAAGGCATAAAGTTCAAGGGCCTGTTTTACTGCATAGCAAGTTGAAGCCAGCCTGGGCTACAAGAAGCCCTGTCACTCAAACAAAACAAAACAAGCAAACAAAAATCAAACCAAGAATGTGCTATTGAAGACAGAAAATCTTTCATTCTATAAACTGGTTACAGAATACACAAAATTCACATCTTTCAAAATTCCTCAATCTTTTCAGAATGTTGTTATCACAATCCATTCCACACAATGAGGACAAAAAGTTATTTCAGCCCCTGGTCACAAAGGCCTGGCTTGGGAGCTGGCGGCTTACCTCCACAGAGGGAACATGACGTAAAGTATATTTCCATTATATTAGAACAGTCCACGCATGGCAAGGGAACCATTGACTAGTAAGGCCTAGGGTGTCAATGACAAGCACCACCATCAGAGGCGGCATCCATACTCTGTCAAAGATGAAAAGTGAGAAAAAGCTCATGATTCCAGGGACTGAACCAAATGACCAGCTCCATCTATCTGCTCTGATGTGACATTCCATTTCATTTTATTCTCTTTGCCTTTGAACTGGAGCTCTCTGAAGAACCCCCACACCTGTTGAAAACCCCAAGGACTGTTTGACTGACTAGAACTTCGTGATTGTGGGGAGAGATGGGCTACTGTAGCGCTCCAGGAGCCAAACTTCCCTGGAAGATCAGTTTCCTCATAGTGCCTGCTACACACTTCTCTTCTGACCTAAACATCTTGAGTAAAACCTTTGGGAGGTATTATTAAACTTAGTGGGACCACTGACCTCCCAAAGCTCTAAAACCAAGACTGTTAACAATACCTAAATTCTACAAAAGAGATTACCTTGTTCTGCTGTAGCCCACCTATCTGATGTTTTCCTTTGTTCTGCTACTATTAAAGTTGTCATAGCATCTTCATTAGAGTAACCTGAATTTGTGTTTCTGGCCATAGTTACTCATCTTCAGTACAGAATTAACCTATCGTTTGCTTATGTATCAATTTATTTATTATTTTTGAGATAGAGTTGGAGCAGGGTCTCTCTCTGTGTAGCCCAGGTTAGCCTGCAACTTACTACGTAACCCAGCAAGATATGAGCACAGTGAAGCAGATATTGCTTCCTGTTGCATTGCTTCCAACAATTCTTGGTGTGCAGCAAGTGCTTGTTCAGGCAACATTGGCATATTGAAGGAATGATTGATGATCTAATCCTGACTTAGGTCAGCAGTCTTTACATAAGTATTTCCTGTTTTATGGAACTAGCAGATATTTCACAAAGAATTGTAGGTAAATTTATTTTTTATCTATAGGATTTCTCATAGCCTCTACTATATGACTGCACACTGAGAGTTTCTCACCAAGGAATGGGGCTTAGCTTGTCATGTGTCTCAAACACAGATCTTTGGTAGGAGAGCCTGTGGATCCACTGACCTGGGATTCAGTAGCTGAATATGGCTCTACCCATCTGTGTGCTCTCTGATGCCCTTGCAATGGCAATGATGTCCGTCCATGAGGTCTGGAAGCTTCTCTCGAACTCTCATTGTATACACAGGCCCACAGGACTCCTTGTTCAGTTTTCTACTGCAACTCTCAACCCATGGCCAGACCTTCTAGGACGGGAATGTCCCCTATTCTATACTAGAACCTGAGTCCCAGGAGGGGACTGCTGCCACAAGCATTCTGGTATAAGCCTTGATCTTCCACCTAGGATCAGCTATGAGAGTTGAGACCAGAATCTTTTAAATCTCACTGAACACCGTGCTTGCCTTAATGCAAACAATAGTTAAAATATATGCATGCCAACTGTGTGCCGGGTCCTAAGAACTTTTCATGTATTAACTCACTATTCTATTCATTTGCAGATGAGACAAAAGGTCCACTTAAGCTGCAGAATTTGTTAATTAGTTGGTAAATGATGGCAAATGACAAAACCAGACTCCAAAACTAAGCTCTTAACTATCTGCTTGTCCCTGGTCCCCAGCCTTATTAACTCTGCCATCTCAGGGTTGATATGCTTATACCTCCATCTAATACTTATAATTACCCCTTTCTCAGCTCATCAGCCATGTAGAGTTGTGTGTGAGCCACTCGCTATGGTAGAGGGTCCCAAGACCTCCCATCTAATCACAAAGTTCTCCTGAAAGATTAATTTTCTAATCTGGTCATATAGATTTGACTCAACTATGAAGAAGTCATGGAACATTCATAAAATCCTAGTCTCCTTCTATAGTGAATATTTGGTGACACGACAAAGGTATGATTAGTCCCTGATAATCATCTTCCATGCCTCTTGGCCAACAGAACAAAGGACAGAAGCATATAGGTACTGGAAATGCCAAACACAAGGCTGGGACCTAGCACAGTGGTAGAGTGCACCATTAGCATGTGTGAGCCCCCCATTTTATTCACCAGCATTGCTGAGAAGACTCACTGCGTATCTGATCAGAACGTGTACTGAGAAACTCTACCTGGGCTGCCACGCTTTATTTACGAAGCCTTCCCTTTATTACAGTCTGGGATAGAACGCATCCATGCTGTGCTGCTGTCTCTTGTCTGAAATACCAATAGGAAGACGACCGCCACTAATATATCAGAAATGTTGATGATCCATTGACATTTGCTTCACAGAGCAGAGGCAGGAAAAGCTCATTCTACACCATCCCATAGCAGTAGCCAGACCACAAAAAAGTCATTAAAGTAATTCTTAAATATGCATGAAGCCATGACTAATTTCCAATTATGCCCCAAGGCAGGAGCAAAGCCTGGCACATCTACTTAAAGTTCGAGTCGAGTATTTAAAGTAACGTGTAGGAAACCTCAGTTTATTTGATTTCTAGCCTTATTGGTCACTAAAAGAGAAATGAATAGTTTTTAAGTATGTAAATAAAAGAAGAAAGAATTCCACTGCAGAAGAAACCATCCCCAGTATGTCACTAGTATGTGATGATGTCATCTAATGATCTAGAAAGGTATTTAAACCATACAATAACAAGCACCCGTCACCCAAGAAAAGTCCCCTGCTCCAGAGTGCCATGGTGTTTCATCCCCTGGGACATATGTCTTCTTTTGACTGCAACCAAAGACTTTTCCAGAGACTTTGACTACAACTACATTTAGGTGAGTTTGCAGCCTCTAGAGACCTGTTTTTTCCTTTTTATCTACAAATAGCCTGCATGGAAAGATTAAGCCCCTGTCAGGAAACAAATATCCCAAATATCCTCAACTGCCTCTGGGTGACCTGGGTGACAAGTGTCAGGTGCGTAGATGTGTCTCCCACAAAGTCCCTATGGGTATCAGATGGTGTTCTCATTTCAAATAGTTACAGAAACAATTTGGGGGAGGCAAGTGGAAAGGGACTGAACCCTGAAACCAGCACTTGCTCCACCACTCATTCTTGAAAGCAGTTGACTTCATGAAAGTCTAGTGGGTAACACCTTCAAATTTATTGCCTTCTCTGAGTAAATGGGAAATACTTAAAGCTGTGTTTATAAGATCACCACATTTGCTATGGATTGCCTCAAAAGGTTGAAAAGGAAATTGGTGCTACTCGAATACATATCCTGTCTCCCCAGAGTATATTGTCTTTCTTTAGTTCACATTCATCAGCTCAGTTTTGGAAGCCTGATTGGATTTTTGAGGTGCCAGAGGCTGAGATAAATTCACTCTATAAAATAACAGAATGTGGTCATTGTCTCTGAGGTGTTTATCGTCTGAAGAGGGAATAGACTTTAATAAACTAAGGTTATTGTCCACTTTTGTAAGCAGAACAAGAATTACAAAGAAGGCACTATTTCTAGAAGGACTGAACCTGAGTGATTTGGATGTCACTGGAGGCTGACTAAATAGTTTTAAAGAATGGGCAGGCTTTAGGAAGGCAGGCGAGGGTACCACACAGCCTAATGAAAAAGGAAACAAGAGGCCCTTGATGCATAACTATCAAATGGATAGAATGGCAGAGGGTCAGAAGAAGAAGATTGAGGATGCCTTCAATTATTTTAGTTTACATGGCTGGAAAGAGATTAAACATGAGGTGATGAGATCTCTATCCTCCAATCTACAGGACCACTGTGATTTTAACTTGTCTCAGAACCCATTGATTAGGAGAAGGTATTTGACCACACATGGCCTGTGAGTTTCCCTTCGCCAGATACAAGAACGAAGCAGTAATGAATGACTGGGTCAGTTGACATTGGAGATCTGAGCTATTATGGAGAGGTTTTCTATGGAGTTGGTGCTGGGTGAGGCAGTATGGAGGGAGCAGAGCATCCATCATTAGCAAAGGAAGGAGGCAAACAGTGATGTGGGATTCCTCTCTGAATGCTGCAAATACAATTGGTTCATAAAGAAACTGGCTTGGCCTGATAGGGTAGAACAGAGCTAGGAAGGGAAAACTAAACTGAATGCTGGGAGAAAGGAGGCAGACAGAGTCAGGGAGAAACCATGTAGCCTCACTGGAGACAGACTACGAAACTTTACCCCATAAGCCACAGCCTCATGGTAATACACAGATTAATAGAAATGGGTTAAATTAATATGGAAGAGCTAGCTGATAAGAAGTTATAATAGGCCAAGCAGTGATTTAATTAACACAGTTTCTATATGGTTACTTTGGTTCTGCGTGGCCAGGAAACTAACAAGCATCCAAATGGCCTTCTACCACAAGGCAGGTAAGGAAAGAAGAACAAAAAAGGGTGGTCCGGAACCAGACCCTTGGGGCCAGGGAGCTTAAAGATTCTGCCTCAGATATTATGAGTTGTTTTTCTTACAATAAGCCTATTTCGTCTTTAGTTTTCATGGATTTTTGTTTCTTAAACTCACATGTGCTTGAAGGTAGGAGAGACTGATTCATGTTTATGAGTTTGTGTGTGTGTGTGTGTGTGAATATATAATTTGAGGTCCTTTTTCAGATAGATGGGTAATAGGTGATCTAATACAGAAACCCACAGCTTAGGAGATACTTTGAGGTGAACGGCTATGGGCATATATGTTCTGCTTCCTAAGCCTTTCCATCTCTCTCAACTTCTAAAGCAGTCTTGATTTCTTCCACTTGGTAGGTGCAATGGAGAATGGTAAATATGAGGATCGTTATCCATGTTTTACAACAGATGACTGGGGACAGTGGTAGGGAGGTAGATACCACTGGCCATAACCCTTACCCATGGCTCTCCTCCCACTTCTGTAGTGGCAGCAGCAGCACTAGCAGTGTTAGAGAGGGCATTTGGAGACTCACGACTCACTCGGTGTACCTGGAGCCACAGCCAAGGAAAGCTTCAGGGATCAATCGGCACCGTGGGCAGAAAGGTGGGAATGAAATAGCTTCCTTGAAAATGGATTTGCATTTTCTGAACCATTCCTTGAACCAATAATTCCCAAGGGGCTGATTTTCTGCCTCTCCTGTTCGTCGCTCCAAGCTATAGTATGCCTAGACTTTTGTTTCATTTTGAGATGGGTTTCCCTCAGCTGCACAGGGTAACCCCTTCAGCCTCTCAGGCAGCTGCTATTTATTACAAGGCTGTACCAACGAGCATAGCTTTCCTTTCCATCTTCTAGTCCAACATCCCCAAAGGAGCCATGGAATAAAGGCGGCTGAGCTGTAATCCAGAGGCTGTCAGGAAACTGTCTAGAAATTCCTTGACTTCCCCAACTCTGTTTTACTCATTCATTAATAAAGAAAGCAAAATCTCCTTTCTTTGTGGGCTAGGGAGACTATATAATGATAACGTAAAGGGGTTGTAAACACACACACACACACACACACACACACACACACACACCCCACAAAGGACCATAGTCCTGCTTGGTTGCTATGGATAGTTCTCCCATACCTGAAAAGTGTTTCACTCTGCAGGGACTCCTACCATGCATGGTAGCTGAACAGACCTCCTGAAATGCTTTACTCTGCAAGGACTTCTACCATGCCTGGTGAATACATGGACCACTCTGCAAGGACTCTTACCATGCACTCTGCAGGGATCCTTACCATCCACAGTGGATGGATGGACCACCTGGATTGGGTGACTGTAAGAGGCTAGAGGAGGATGCTGCCACCTCATCAGTTTGGTCTGAGCACTGGATTCCGACATGTGGTTCTCTAGGTCCATAGCTTCTTTTCCCCCACTTTGGTGCAATGGAACCCAGACAGTGAAATATCACCAGAAAATTTAATGAACTGCTTATGAGAACAGTGCCTCCCTCTGGAATAGTCAAGTTAAAGCAGTCTCCAAAATTCAAGGCAAAACCAAAGATTTTTTTTTTTTACTCAATTTAAGATCTATGTATGGGATGTTATCTACAAATTATCCTGGATAGATTATGATGGAGGAATGTACTTTTTCCCACCAAAGAATGAACACTTGAAAGAAACGTATAGCATCATCAAAACTCCTTTGTCAATTCAGCTTTGATATTTTATCCAGTATCTCCATTCCTTGATAAAAGCTTACCTTTCAGGCCAATGGAAAGGATTTAAATTATAGTGTATCTAAACACATAAAATTTTATAAATTTTATAAACAAAGACAAACATCATTTGGCTTTAAAATATTATAAAGTTGGTATCTCACCTCTGCTTCAATACTCTTTGGTCAATGAGCCCATTATCAAGGTTTTCCACTGGATACAAAGATGTTTGGCCCCCACAGCCGGTGGGACTGGAGTTCTCTTCATGCCTGTAGTAAAGTGGAAGAGCTGTGTGATTGACATGGGGTGTTAAACAAAAGCATCGGCCACTGATCTCATGGTGTTCAAAAGGGAAGGCTCAGCTCGTCTTCATCCTTATCCAAGCACACGTGAGGCTCATGGCTAAGAACATTGATTGCAAAGAAGACCCCATGCATCATCACCTCACACAGTGACTTCTTTATGGAGCGGACTGCTGCCAGTTCACCTTACCACCTTCATGAGTTTGGCAGAGGGTGTGTGTGTGTGTGTGTGTGCGTGCATGTGTGTACACCAGAAGTCAGCCTCAGTTGTCATTTCTCAGGAGCCTTCAACCTTGTTTTATTGTGAGTTGGGACCTGCTGGTTATTCTAGGTTGCCCGGACAGTGGGCCCCAGGTATCTGCCTTTCCCCATTTCCCCACTGCTAGGTTGCAATTGTCTGACATGACACCTGCCCTTTCATGAGGGCACTGTGCAGTGAACTTGTGTCTTCATGCTTACATGGGAAACACTTATAACTGAGCCATCTTCTCAGAACCCAATGTGCCATGTTTTTAAATCGTGTTAAGATTAGACTTTCCTTTACAAAGTGATGGTGATAGCAGAATCCGTCTTTCTCTGTAAATATTCTTGCAGTAAAAACAAGTGCTTAGCTGTGTCTGGCCTCTCTGCAACTCCCTACTATTTTCAAGGATTTCTTTTTTATCATTCAAATCTTTTCCTCTTAGAACTGCATTCCATCACTCCCAAGTGAGGAAACCCAGAAGCCCAGAATGGAAGGAAACTTGCTCACGGCCACAGGTTTAGTTCTGTGTGTCAGAATCTGCACCTATTTCCTCCAATTTCCCATTCACTGATTTCTCTACCAGATCCAATGAAAACAACAATTGAAAAGCAACTGCAGGCTAGATATTCTTGTTACCTGTGTAGTTTTGAATAGGATGCATCGTCTTCAGATGTTTCTCGGCAAAATACTTTACCAGGCAACCACTGAATGAAATTTTAACCAAGTTTAAAACCCATTTGCTCTCTCTGATGTAACTGTTTTATAGGCTTTTAAGAATAGACCAAAAGAATCAGTTATTCTGTATTTCATCTTACAGCTGAACAGGCTCAAAATAAAAGTAGCAAAAAGTCAAACAAATGCCCAAGATCAGATGAGTAGCAAATATAGCAGGGATTGGAAATTACATTTAGTTGCCTAACTGTAGGGTTGCATCAAGTTTCTGGTCTTTATTAAGCATTTTTACAAATGTTTGACTCCATGGCATATATTCATATCTGCTTTATCATTGTCCTCAAGTGACAACATATCCTTTAAGTACAATGTGCTTGGTGAATATAACCAGCAGGCAACTTGTGATTTCACACAAGAACACTTTCACTGAAACACAAGACTACACAAATCCTTAAAGGAAGCTGGGAACTTGCTGGGATAGAGCAATAAACTCACATTCCTAAATCTCTGCTGCCAGTCTGCTCAGCCTTGGCTGCAATTGAAACTAGCATTCATAACCTGGTTTAGAAAGCTTCAACTAACAAAAGACTATGTTGGTCTGGTTAAAGGGAGCAAAGATTTGCCATGAGATTATGAAGTCTCAGTGTAAATTTAAGCAGTAAAGAGTGCAATTTCAGTCTGTAGATGAAGACACAAGATCTCCAACACAGGAACAAAATCAATCCAAGCCAGTGGTAAAAGCAGGGATGAAGCCCCGAGCTCTTGGCAGTCCAACCAGCCCCAGTGTGCCACAGAGCAGTGTAATTGGATTTCAAGGCTGCTGGTTTTCCTTTGAGCTGTGCCCAAAGAAAGATCAGGATTCCAGTCAATGGGGAGGGACTTCCAGTTCAAAAGTTCTAGCCATGCCAAAGTGCTGGGAAACATTGCAATCTCTTTGAAGTTCACTCCTCCCTTTTGCTAGAGAGAATTACAATTGTACAACGGGAATTCTGCAAAGTCACAGACCCAAGACCATGCCTCAACCATGTTTGGAAGAAAGCCTTCAGGATATGCCACTTGCAAAATTTCCAGTCTGATCTCATTTATAATTATTGTTATTATTATTACTTTTTAAAAAGACAACATCTAACTCTTGCCTACATCAGTCTCAAACTCACAAGAACCCTTCTGTCTCAGCTTCTCAAGGACTGGAGTTACAAATCAACCATGTCCTACTCTTCAGCCCAATATAAGATTAACCCTTCACAGCTACCTGTCACAAATATCTAAATACTCTAGAAATCAAATTACTTAAGCCAAGTCCCTCTAATGTTGTATTGTTTATCAAGAAAAAGAGAAATATTTATAATTACAGGACTAATTTCAGGAAAAGTATAGATAAAATGATAGCCATCTTACTTTTCTTTTTTTAATGAACAGTGATTGGTAAATAGCAAATATCTAACCTTAAAAGTCTTAACAAGTCTTAAACATGGAAACACTAAACCAGAGTGCCTGAGAGCATCTTGAAGCAAAGATTTGTGAAATGAACATTTTAATTGATAAATTTGTTATCATTCCTTTAGATTGAAAAGTTGGATGTGAAAACAAGCAAAGTCACCCTCCAACCTTCGAGCTTTTATCTGACACCATCAATTTTCTGCACGATTTCTCCAGCGTTCTGTCACAGTGTTCCATATTTTATGCCTAACTCTGAAAGAATCATGAAGCTCAATTCTATTGTGAAGGTCCTAAAGAAGAGAGTATAAATTGTATACCAAAGAAAGACCAAAGCAAATAAACACACAAATGAACAAACAGCTTGGGACAAGGCAAAGGCACAGCCGCAGGTCCTGTTGGTAGCCCGGTTACTGCAGCTCATCCCCTTTCCACAACTTAACATGCATTTTTACTGTTGGCTCTGCAACAGCTCCTGAAGGAACTTCCTGCCTGCAGCATTGCCCTAACAAACCCCAGTCAGTGTTTAAAGACCAGTGGAAAGAAAAACAACAGATCCTGACCCAATTCTTCATAAGCATCAGTCAAATAGTAGAAACACTGTGCACACCATCTAGCTGAAAATTGGCCACAGTTTTGAAAGAGCTTTGATTGCTTGCCACGAGACAGAAGCCATGCAGAAACAGGGAACGAAAACCAAGCCTGTTCACCCGTGTACTCACTCAGGGGTAGCTTGTGCCAGGGTCAACAGGGATGTCTCTCTGGGACCCCCAGTGGGCTTCAGCCATTGATTACTCTGCTTGTATTTTTTAATGAAGTCCAACAGAACAGCCTGGTGTCCAATTTTCCTTACTAGTTGCTGTATCATCCGGTCATTAAGAGCCAGGAGTGCGGCTCCACTGACTTCTTCCTCTGGGAAAAAGAAAATTAGCTTTCATATCACTTCCCAGTAAAACATGGGCATGGAAAAAAAAGATAAAACGAGTTTTCTAGTATTAAAAGGATCATCTAAACTTGCAATAGCAGTGTCTGTCAGAGTTCTGATAGTGCATAGTTTTGACTTGATGTCTGCTGCTACAAAATTATCAGAACACAGAGTCCAGATAAAAACTTTTTGTATGCATATTTACACCTTCTCCAGGCCAATTTTAACAGCCAAAAGAAACAGAAGTCTTTGGGGGAGGCTGTTTTTATAATACCTCCTAGTTGATGTTAAATATTGGCACATCCCACACTGTATAAAACACATGCGATTCCATAAGACAAAAGAAAGGCACAGCGTCTGTATCAAAAGTAACTCCCAAGAGTTTGCAATCGTCTAGGCATCGCTTCTCTTCAGAGCATGGTAGGTAAACTGCCCCAGTCTGTAGAAAAGAGTTCTTCACCCAAACAGGTCCTTTTCCACCACAGACAGACAGGAGGTAACAAAAGCAGCTTTTACGACAGAGGGCACCTGGGCAACTGCAGGGCTCCAATCAAATTCACTGGGAGAATAAAGGACTCACCTTGAAACCTGGGGACTAGCTCACCTAAGTTTTTCTCCGCCAGCCACTTGCAGACCTCATCCACTGACCACGCTTCCATTGCTGGGTTCTTGTCAGTACACCTGTAGAATGAAAGGTGAGGATGACCTGCCTGCCTGCCTTCCTTTCTTATTGTCGGTCCTTGGTTTCTGTTATTGTTAGTCACCTCTCTACTCCGCTACACTCTTCAATATTTAGCTCTTAAAAGATTAGTTTTTTTTTCTTTCTACAATGCACACTTAGAAGTTGCTAATAAAACAAATACTTGCTTTAAAAGTAGCTTTTTAGCCTATTGCCTACTCTCATGTCTTCACGTCTCCCACTTTAAGTCCACAGGCATCCCTCAGTTTAACTCACAGGCAGCCCGCGCATACAATGGCACCCAATCCTGTACCATTAACACCCAGGTTTCTTCACAAAGAACAGAAAGGTGTGAAATCATCAGGAAGTGGTTGACATTTACAGAGGGGTGGGCAGGGGAGAGAGGGAGGACAGGATCAGATAGAAGCCTGACTGAGAGATGTGAGTAAACCATGATGATTTAACCCCTTCTGCTCCCAGACAGGAGAGGGGGCTTCCCACCACTCTGGCAGCTTTGGATTAGCAGAAGTCTGTACCAGTTCTCTCTGGGGAAGGTGACTTCAAATATCATTCTCCCATCCTTCCAATATTGCCCTCACACATTCCCAAATGGTACCAAACACCACTATAACGGGTAAAGTAACTAGTATATTTTTTTTTTAAATTGGTTGGGAACATTTAATATTAGGAAATAATTGAAACGTTAGTGTCAAAGGGAAAGAAGCAAGCACAGACTTCGCCAGGTACATTCTTAACTACTCACTGACTTTTCATGCCACCATTCTAACCTATCAACTTCCATCGTTTTCCTGTTTTCTCGAGGAAGGGTCTTTTCTGCCTTTATAATTCAACCCAGGGGACTTCTAATGAATTGATAGAAGCAAAAAGCAAACCTAAAATACTTTAACCTTTCACCATTACTTTCAATGTTGACTTTTATTCTAGATGATTTATCATTTCACTCTATGATACTATTTTATAAAGAGAGAGAAAAAAAGTTCCATTGGTGGAATTGGACTTATAAGGAAAAATAAAACCCAAATGTATTTGTTTATGTGTTTAACCTTTATTGCTGGAAGTTTTAAAAATAAACATTTTTGCTTTTATGTGTGTATGTGTTTGTCTGTGTGTAAGTGTGTGTTTTCAAGTAAGTTATTGTTACCAACATCAGACTAAGAATGGTGGGAAGAAAAAAGATGTACCCTTCATTCAGGACAGTCAGATAAGAACAGACTTCAAAAGCAATTTCCTAGAAAACAAGAAACTTCAAAGTAACAGGCCACATTCTTCTAAGTATCCACAAACACACACTGGAAAAACTGAAAACAAGGGTTAAATACAGAAGCACACCTTCTGAATCCCAACCGTGGATCTAATTTGCTTCAGCAAACAGTAGCCACAGAGCTCCTCCCCCAGGCTAAGCAGCAGTTGCGGGGTGTGAAAAGTCATTATTTGCAAGCCGCTGGTGTAAATTAAAAATCACACCTTTCTGCCACACTTCTGGCTTCCTTGCAAAGAGTAAGAGTTAGAAAAAAAATAGAAAAGTAAGAAAAGAGAGGGAGAGCAAAACCATCTCTAAATACCAAGATTAGTCGGTATGCAGAATAGAAGATCCTGCCTTACAGGCAGCCATTGATAGGAGAAAGGAAAGAAAAACAATGTTTGGAAGCATAGGCATTTTTAGTTGGTAGGAATTTATTCTAATTCTTCTTCTGATAAAAACCCAACAATTATTGAATAGTGAGCTCAGACAAACTGGTAGTTTTTATTTTGGTTTTCCCTAATATTAAGTAAAATATTATTGCTACCTAGGCAATCTGACACCGTTACCTTAGAAAAAGCACTACACCCAATGAGAAAAAAGATGTTATCAAAGAGCTTCAGGTTAGCTTTCTGAAACCTTGAAAATATGTCAAAAGATGAGGGCAAGTACTAGCTCTAAATACTTACTTCACACAATAGCAAGAAAAGAAAAAAGAAAAATTAGTACCACGTATGAGCACACCAGCCAACAATTCTAATTCTATTAAGTTTTGCTTCCTTGAAATAAATTTATATTAAATATTAAAGGGATGGGACCTTCTAACTAAAGCCACAAAGAGATAAAATTTAAGGAAAAGCAGCCTACATAGAAGGGAATTTTACTTAATAAATTTTTGCTAAATTCCAAGGAAGATAATAACGTAGACTGCTGTGAGCATGACTTAGAATTTGTAATATAATGCAAAGTATTAACCACAAAGGAGCAGTTTTTAATATTTTAATAAAATATTAAAAGATCTTGCTTTTTTTTCTGTTTCCATTTTTCATTTTCCTGCAGTCTAAAAGCTGAGACAAGAAGGTTTCTAAGAGCTTTGCTTGTAGAACATGTTCTCATCTGAAAAAGTTCCCCGTCACACCCTACAAAGAGCTTCCAAGTTTCAGGACAGAACAAAACGAGCCATGGAGAAGAAATATGCCAAGTCATAGCTGTCATATTGTCCAGCACCTAGGCCATTGTGTTGAGTAGCAATCTTGGTAGCATTTGAGGTGACAGCGTCAGGGTGCTGGTCACCACCTTATCTACTTGGCCCAACATCATCCCACCCATTGCTAAACAGGATGGCCTGCAACCTGGAAGAGGCAATGAGAATTCCTTTCTTACTTCAGTTAGCAGGATGTTTGCTGCAGATAACCCAGTTCAGGGTGAGCAGATGTACGGAGGTCTTGCCAGAAAATAAGATGCCTGCTGCCAGAGAAGCAGGGCAAGGCAGGGATGGTTGGGATGGGGAACAATGCTAAAAAACACCAGGCTGCTGAATTTCCCCCTAGCATCTGAGAAATGACAAAAGTCTTTGTTTGGAATGTGATAATGGGTGCACTTTAAACAGTGAAGTTGCTGGGGAAGGTGTGGTCCCTATGAGTAGACCTCAAGGCTTCTGGAACGGAAGCTACACGGTAGACAGTGTCGCTTGGATTTTTGAGCTGTTTGTAGATAGGCTTGGGCTTAAGAGTGCCATTGATTGAGAGAGCGTTTAGTGCTTTCAATAGGTTATTTAGGCAGCAAAGTCAGAAGACTATAAGAAAGGATTCTTTCTTGAAGTAAAAGTCACATGTGCTAGAAGAGTTTAATTTCCTCTGGCATTACTACAAGTATCAATTTTCAGTCGTTTTTCAAAGTGTAGATTTTTTTAAAACCTCGAACTCTTATAGGAATAATACTTCAATTTCCCCCATCAATTTTTGCAAGAAAAACATCAGTGACTCCAAAGCTAGCCACACTCATTGAGGTGGCCCGTGAGCCATAGGAACTGGCTGATTTTGTACACGCAAGAGTCCGTGATTGAAGGTGTTCGGTGAGATAACGCAACAGAAGTTCATCTGCATAGTCTGCCCAAGACATGGGGCTCAGTTCCCAGCCCCCATGCAAAAATGTTTATGATGCCTCAGCTGTATGATTGGAATTTTTGATTGTTTGGCTTCTGTCTTCGGTCCTTTTCTCCAGCAGATCCTTTCAGAGGGATCTATAATTTACCACTTGTGTGAAACTGAGGAAGAGGGGAAAGAGTAAGCACAAGAATCGTTATCTAATTTTATTTATTTATTATTGTATGTGTACCTGTGTGTGTGTG
>LOEQ01002773.1:109972-129331 GCA_001685075.1 Bramus lutescens
TTGAAGAATACCTATCTAACTGAAATATGTCTCTATATATCTAGAAAATCTAACTGACTACAAGCTTGATTATTATAGATGATTATCTATTAACCTATATTTTTAAATTATACATTACATTTTAATTGAGCTGCACAAGCACAATATCTTAATCAAGAGCAGAAACATATATATAAGAAAATTGACCTTAAATTTGTATCAATAAACCAAGATCCATACCAATGCAAATCTCTATAGCATATCTCCCTTTAAATGTAAATAAACATTTAGAGACTATATTTTGGAATATGGCATAGTTTTATTAAAACTGTTTCCTTCTGATTGAGGGTGATGCTAATCAGGTCTCTCATGGTATATTCTTGTGATAGGTTCTTCTCAGTCAGCAGTTGGGTGAAGTAAATTTTGTGAGTTTTCATGGCAACCTTTGGGGGGTCTTATTCCACCAAACCACATCAGTCTGGAAGCAATCCACAGGTTCTTAACCTCTGTGGAAACAAGAGACAGACCTCTTTTCCAAAGCAACATATCCTTAGATCCAAATTAGAAAGCCATGATATCTTTATAGTATACACGCTGGTTTAGCTTAGCAGCCCATACAATGAAATGTCACTCAATACTTAGCTCATTCACAGTGAAAAAATTTAAAGATAACACAATAATATACATGATCCAGACTCTGTTAATTTTCCATTTTTACATGGCTTATTTTTCTTTATTCCTTTTAATCTATGACTATCTGTATTCTGTCTCTTTAAAGACTTTACCTTTTTTTAAAGCATTAAGTTTATTTTATGATTCTCTACACTCTTTTTCTTCTTTCTTTGAAGCCTATGTACATTTATCCAATACTATGAATCATCTGGATTTGTCTTTACTGCATATCTGCAATTCTTTACTGTCCAGGAGCGCTTTTTAAAATGCTAAGCACTTCTTAAAACTTAAGCTGCAGCATTATTATAGTATATATGGCATCAAAGAGGCTTCTTATGGAGTTGGTTAGCCATCTGGGCAAGAAACTGCTCTTGCCTGGACTGCTTGACTGGACACATAGGACCCACAGAGAAATGACTGCTGAACTTGCCTAAAGGTGAGACGATCCTTCGAGGTTCCTACTTCATGAAAGAATCTACCAGACACATTCAGGACACAAAAGAAAGTGACTGGAAAACTGCTAATATATGCGAAACTGTCTTTGAAATTTCCTGTTTCATGGAAAAGTCTGCTGGATACTATGGGCCTGTAGGCTGAAGATGGATGCCCCAATGTTACAGAAGAACTTTGGGTGACTGTCCAGGCAGCAGGATATCTCTGTCCATTCTAGAATTCTGGAAGTTGCTTACAATACACTTCCTGTTTACATAGGTAATATTATATCCTTCTGGAGTCTTTGATGGACTTGAAAAATTTATAATTATAATTACAGTTTTCCTTATTTATGATAAAAGATAAAATTGATATAAATATTGTAACTGTAATTCTTGCTTGATAACTGTTTTGTTATATGTAATTTTACTATGTTAAAGTTAAAGCCTTTTTTTTTTTAAGAAACAGAAAAGGGCAAATGGTGTGGGAGGGCCTTCTGTCTATGTGTTGCTTTTAGTGGTTAATAAATAAAGAACTGACTTGGCCTATAGCATGAGAGTAAGAAAGCTGAGTTGGAGAGTTGCCATGGAGCTGCCTCAAGAATCAGACATGCCTAAAGTTTGCCGGTAAACCACTGTCACATAGCAATGCACAGATTAACAGAGATGGGTTAAATTAAGATGTAAGAGTTAGCCAATAAGAAGTTAGAGCTAATGGGCCAAACAGTGTTTTAATTAATATAGTTTCTGTGTGGTTATTTTGGTTCTGGGCAGCCGGGATGAACAAGTGGCCTCTCCTCCAAAAGTTCAGGTCCTCATGTTTGTAAGGCAAGTATTTTATTGACTGAGCTGTCTCTAGGTCTTATGCTGAAACTCTTTCACTCAAAATATTTGCACCACAATTTCAAGAGTTCTGTACCAGACTTTAAGAGGTACATGATGCAAGTGGTGAGCAGGCTGGTGCCACCCCAGAACAGCTATAACACAGAGAATCTGTTATCCTGTTCTGATCACGCTCAAGAGGTGACCATGTGATGCACTTTGGGGGAAGCTAGTTTTTGCTGCCTTTTGCATATACAACTATGGGACCCATCTTTTTTAACGCAGGCAAGAGGGGTCTTTAATAAATGCTTGTTGAATAAACATTGTGAAGTGTGGTCTTCTATCCTACTTAACGGAGTCTTAATAACATCTTGTGGTCAAGGGAAAGAAATGTAGGTTGGGTGCCAACACACAGGACTTCTATACAAATTTACTGACTGCTGAAAACATTTGAAACATGTTAAATTGAATCCAGAAAGAGCTCTTCAATGTCTTCTCCATCAATTCAATCTTTAATTAGTATTAACAATGACTTAATAAGAGAACAAAGATCTCAAAAATCTTACAAATGTTTAATACAAATGTACGTACTTTTATTTCTACTTGTTGGAATAATATTTTCGGTCTAGAAAATATCAAAAATATGTAGGATGCAGGGAAACATATTTAAACCACACAGCATATATGTTTTAACACCATGAAGATAGCAATGCTCAGTTTTATATTTGTATTTTTCTCGAGTCACTTATCTTCATAGCAAAAATAAGGCAAAGAAGTGGTTGAGAAAAGATATTCTGTCAACCTCTGGCATTCACACATGCCTACACAGACACTTGCATTCAAACATACCTACACAAGCACATGCATTCACACATGCCCACACAGATGTATGCATTCACATATGCCCACAAAGATGTATGCATTTACACATGCCCACACAGGCACATGCATTCACACATGCCCACACAGGCACATGCATACATTTATAGACACACACATACACACACATCAGACACATGCATATACACAGGTACATGCATACATACATGCCCATACAGGCACTTGCATGGACAAATGCCCACACAGGCACATGCATACACACATATTCATATAGGCACATACATGTACACATGCACATACAGTCTCATGCATACACACATTCATACACACATTTTCACATAGGCACATACATATACACATGCCCACACAGGCACATGCATACATATATGCCCACATAGGTTCATATATACACACATGCCCATACAGTTCATGCATATATAAATTCCCATACTTGCATGGACACATGCCCACACAGGCACATGCATTCACACATGCCCATATAGGCACATGCATACACACATGCATACACAGACTCATGCATTCATTCACACCCACATAGGCTCATGCATGCACACATGTCCACATAAGCTCATGCATGCACACATACCCGCATAGGCTCATGCATGCACACATGCCCACACAGGCTCATGCATTCACACATATCCACATAGGCCCATGCATGCACAATGCCCATACAGACACATGCATTCACACATGCCTACATAGACGCATATACATACACACACACAAATCAGACACATGCACACACACATGTCCACACAGGCACATGCATACACACACGCATACACAGACTCATGCATTCACACATACCCACAAAGGCTTTTTTATACACACAAGCCCACACAGGCTCATTCATACGCACATGCCCACACAGGCTCATACATTCACACATACCCACACAAGCTCATGCATTCATACATGCCCACATAGGCTGATGCATGCCCACATGACCACACAGGAACATGCATATACATATTCCCATACAGACACATGCATGCATGCATACATGCCCACACAGGTACATGTACTTACATATGCCCACACAAGCACATGCATTCACACATACCCACATAGGCGCATACGTTCACACATAACCACATAGGCTCATGTATACCCACAAATCCACATGTATATCACAGATACACACATAATATTAATAATAAATAATATGGTGACCACCCCGTTCACAGATGGCTCATAAATGGTTCACCTACTGTGAAAGTAAAAATAGTTATAAAATTTTTTCAAGTGACTTTTTGGACACATTCCACAGAATGGTCCTGCGTTGTTGTATAAACTAAACTAACAGACACAGTGAACTGTTCTGAGCTATGAGAGTGTTCTTTAACTGTAACGTTGTCTAGTTTTGTATCCCATGACCACAAGCGCTTGCTGAGCACTTGAAATGTGGATAATGGAACTAAAGCAATTGCTTTTCAGCTTTAATTTTAATTAAGTTTAGTGTGTGACTACAGCAATAGATACTGCAGGGGCATAGTTTCTGAGTTATTCAAACTTTAATTACAGGGAACAAGTGACAGGATCTATCACCGTCTACCCATAACCTGTCAGGTTCTGAAAAATCCTTCTGTGACATACAGAAGCATTGAGCAGCAGAGAGTCTTAGCCATGAACTGATAGCATTTGACACATCTGACACATCCTTTACCCCTGTCTGACTATGTGAGGCAGCTACACTGGGGCAGGCTAATCCGTTCACCCTTTACCACTGTCTCTTTCTGCTTCCCTTTCCACAACTCTCCTGGCATTTCTTTGCATCCAAATTCTCCAGGGAGCTGCTTCTTGTGATACAGAAACTAGCTGCAAAGTCATACCAACCCACCAATGTAATTGGAAATGTTACTTTCCAAAAGCAAAGAGTTCAGGGGGTCAAGTAATAGAGACAGACAACTGAAGTTCAGATCCTGGTACCTGCCATAACAGGATGTATGGCTTTGGACAAATTACACATCCTAAGGCTCAATTTATTTTCTGTGAGAAAGAAAAGTACTAACTTTGCTTGGCTCACAGGACTGTGGTAATGCCCAAATAAGTTATCAGTGGTGCATAGCATATGTTGATGCTTTAGTTGATTGTATATTTTGTCGATGACGTGGAGGGAAAGGAGTGACATGGTCTATTCTGGCATTGAAATGTGACAATACTCAAAGAGCACTAAATAATCTAATCAGCCTCAGAGCTGTTTTTTTAAATAAATATTTGTGTGTGCACATGCATGAGGAGGCCAGATGACAGCTCTATATAGGTGTTATCCTCAGGAATGCTGCCCACATCCTTTGAGACACCTTCTCTCATTGGTTTATTCTCATCATTAGACTAGTCTATATGGTCAGTGAACTCCAGAGACCCTTCTGCCCCTGACCACTGCCACAATGATCACACTACCATGCAGGCTTTTAAACGCAGTGCTGGGGATTTGAATTTAGGTACTTACTTGCTTGCAAACCAACTAAGTCATACCTTTAGTCCCTAGAGTGTTCCTCTTGGGTAGGTATTATCGATTGAACCATAGCAAAGCTACTTCTGTCACTAGGGAAACCACAGGGGTTTAGCAGCTATCATCCAGGGACAAGGGGCAGTCAAATCCTCTGTGACCCAGCCAGAAAGTGCATTTATCAGGTCCATCAGTTCTATAAGCACTGGGGCAGTAGGGCATTTTCTGTGTACTCAGGGTCCTCATTCTTCCTGCTCTCTCAGAATGCTTTGGTTCCAAACACCGAGAAAGAAAATAAACACAAAGAGAACTGTATCAGTCATGACAGAGCATAACTATAGAACATCAGAAATTTCCTCATACTGCCATACTGCATATTGCTGAGCTAACAACAGCTGCAGGACAAGGGTGGACATGTGTGTAAGAATCTTCTTTAATTTTCAAACCTAATTTTCACTCTGCATCGGAGGAAAAAGCAGACAAGCAAGGGGCAAAATGAAGAATCAAGATCCTTTTTTTCCCCTGATTTTTTTTTGAAAGACACAAAAACCTGCAACCAAGATCCATTTGTTGCTAAAAATCCACGTGGGTCCACATAGAGTAAACAAGGCAATTTGCCTACATGTAATACCCGGGATTCACCTTTTCTACAAGGGCTAGGAGCCATGGCAGCACAAGGAATTATTCTTAGTCATTTCTTGCCAAGAACAGAGATCATCCAGGCTGCCTGGCAGTTTTGATTGGCCCTGTGGATGGTGCTAGGAGAGAGAAATGGTCCTTAAGCAGATGTGTCGTTTTGATACAAAGACCTTGAAAATTAGAGAACCTTAGCCCTCTGTGTTGATTGCTAATGATCATTCAGGATTCAAATTCAGGGCTAAAAATGGAAAGAATTAGATTTAAATTTCAGATTAGCATTGTCCTCCTGGCAATCTGTCAGAATGGTGGATGAAAAGCAAATGAGGTTATCAAGGTTCCCTCGCTGAATGGAAAAATAAATTTCAAGTATCTGGTCGAATTTCTACTCAACAGCTACATCTTCTGAAGGAATCACTTTAAAAATCAAGATTGGCTGGAAGGTGACATTTGGCATTTGGAGCATGCTGGGAGGTTTTTAAACATAAGGTAAACCATAGAACCTCTTAATGTCTATTACTCCAGAAGTTAACCTGCCTAATATGAGATGAATCCAGAGTTTACCATGCATATATAAATTTAATTTTATAGATCATTAATCTCTAATATAAGCTAATTGCTTTTATAGTAAAGTGTGTGTTGTTTTCTACATTTTGAAAGTGTAGAGTTGGGCCAATGAGATGGCTTAGCAGTTAAGGCACACATAATGAAGGGAGAGAGCTGATTCCCACAGGTTGTCCTTTGACCCCCACTTGTGTCCCATGGCAAGGGTCTGTCCATATACACATATACACACAATTAATAAGTGTAAAAAAAGATAGAAATAAATTTTAATGATTGTGGGTGCTGGTATACCTCAGTAGTAGAGCTCTTACCTAGAATGCAAGACACTAGGTTCCATCTCTAGCACTGAATCATCATCACCATCATCATCATCATTGTCATCAATGCAATAATAAGTAGGTTTTGTGGTTCTCTTTCCATATTCCTTAAAACATAAATACTATTCCAAATCTTCATGTGTTTCTTCCATGATTGTTTAACAGTTTTTCCCCCTAATAATAAATAATTCGGTAACCAAATTATTTAGTTATTTATTTATTTATCCTCCAAAAATTATTTGTTTACTTACTTAATTATATTTCTATATAAATATAGGCATGTCCCTTGCTATGATTTGAATATGCTTTGTTTCCACTAACATGTGTATTGAAATGTAGTTTCTCACCATGGCAGTACTACTGCAAGTGAAAGTCTTTATGGGATATGTCAGGAGGGCTGGTGCCTCTCTCCTGGAGTGAAAACTGGCTTCTGCTGCTCTGCGTTGGTCCCTGAGGAAGGTTTGTGGAGGCTAAGAATGCCCTTGGTAATTTTGTCTCTTCTGCTCATGCCCGCAGGCCTTTCTGCTATCTGTTACAAGATGAAGCAGTTTGAGGTTCCCACCATATACCTCTTGTGAGTCTAGGTCCCTAGCTCCTGGAATTATGAGATGAAATCAACCTTTGTTCTTTATGAATCACTCAGTCAGAATATTGTTATCTCAATAGGAAATGGGCCATTATATCCTTCAAAATGTCTGAATGCTTAAAAAGAAACATTTTTAAAAGTGTGATTATATAAATTTTGAATCACTGACAGGATTAGTTTATGCTCCTTGGTTATTAACTGTGTTGGTTCATTACTGTAACATGTACTTGAGATAATCAATGCTAAACCAGAAGGTTTGTGTAGATGGATATTTCTTTGCACTTCCAGCTCACAAAAACTGACATGGACATTACTAATTATGAAATCTTGACCTCAGTTTAGGCTTTCTCCTAACTAGTTCTTATAGTTTAAATTAACCCATATCTTTTTATCTATATTCTTTTACTTGGCTCAATTACTTTACTCTGTCCTGCCCATCCTGTTTCTTCAACATCTGACTGGAGAGAGTCTGGTGATGTGGGATTCCCCTCTGTATGTTGTGAATATCAATGGTTAATAAAGGAACTGCTTTGGGCCTATAGCAGAGCAATAGGGGAACAGAGCTAGGTGGGGGAAAACTAAACTGAATGCTGGGAGAAAAAAGGGCAGAATCAGAGAGACACCAGGTAGCCAGCCAGAGACAGACACCAGTTGGAACCTTGCCGGTAAGCCACAGCCACGTGGTAATACACAGATTACTAGAAATGGGTTAAATTAGAAAGTATGAGTTGCCAATAAGAAGTTAGAGCTAAAAAAAAAAAGAAGTTAGAGTTAATGGACCAAGCAGTGCTTAAAATATTATAGTTTCTGAATAGTTATTTCCAGGCTGAGCAGCTGGGAACCAACAAGCAGCCTCTTTCCAATAATTTGGTGCCCAATGTGGTTGATTAAAATCCACTTAAAACCTGAGAGAGCTTAATAATACAGTATTTGTGTGGTTATTTCAGGGCTGGGCAGCTGAGAACAAACAAATGGCCTCCTCCAACAGTCTTCTTCCCAGCATTCTTCTACCCAGAAATTCCACCTATCTCTCCTGCCTAACTATTGTCCATCCAGCTTGTTATGAAACAAATCGCAGCAATACATCTTCACATGGAGTGCAAATATCCCACAACGTATTTGATTTTGCTCATGAATCAGAGGTTTCAATCTGTGAATGCTAGTTTTGTCTCTGGGCCTGTGGAGAGTCAGAAGAACAAGAGAGAGAAGACGTGGCATAACAAGGCTAGTTATGTCCAGGAAGTCACAGTGAGTGAGGAGGAAGTTCCAGGGTCCAATGCTCTCCATGGGCCCTCATGGCTCTCCCTGGGGCCTGCTTCCCAAAGGATCTGCCACCCCTAATAATACCCATGTGGGGACCACTGTGGAGGTACTATAGAGTGGAGTGTCCCACCATGTGGCTGTTCACTTACCTCTTATGTCCCCTCAGTATTGGGGCAAACTGTTTCAGAATTCCACCTAACTTAATCTTTTTTAAAATTAATAAGCATCAAAATATTTCATTACTTTTGAATTAGGAATATATTCACTTGATTTAAAAATAAAAGTTTCTGGGGGCTGGGGAATGTCTCAATAAGAAAAATTCTGTCCTTGGAAGCACATGAACCCGAGTTTGACCCTTATTACCCACGTAGAAGAGCAGGATGTAGTGGCGCTTGCTTGCAATTCCAGTGCTGGGTGATAGACAGGGAGATAGATCCCTGTCCTCAATGGGCAGCCAGCCTAGCTTAACTAAAGAGCTCCCGGAAAACCAGAGACCTTGTGTCCCAAAGCATGGTGGACGGCTCCTGAGAAATGACACCCAAGTACAGTGAAGCCATTGAACTAGACCTCTCAGGGCAGAAAAAGTTCATGGAGGCAGGGCTGTGTCACAAGAGCACAGAGAAGTAGCTTGAAGAGAAAGCAAGCTGATTTTGTAAGTCAGTAGGGTGGACTCTTTGAGCAGACACCTGCCACCTCTCAGGTTAATTGGAAACCAGATGCCCTTTGCCCTCATCAGCTGACTGTTGAGGTGGAGAAGTCAGATAGTGGCTTTCCTGACGAACAGAAACTCGCATCACAAGGTTTCTGAGGGCTGCTGAGTTTAGGTTTCTATTTACTCCATAGGAATCCTTTTGTTTGCTCAGTAAGAATCTGGCTTGGTTTGGGCCGGGGCTATCATCTTAGGACATTGTCAGTCACACTACCATTTTGGGGCCTACTTTGTGACCTAAAGTCCTCAAGACTTCACAGATAAATACACACACAACTAAAATAAATAAATAAAAACCCAAGTAGAAATGAAGGAAAGTTTTTGTTCCCATTCTGCTCCGTCTGGCTAATTTCCTCTCCTCTCAGATAATTATTTTATTCTACCACCATATGATAAAACCAATATGCTTTCTCATTTTGTTGACAGTCACAAGCCAACTATGTAGCTACTGCTTTAGGAAGAGTAAAGCGCAGAAATATGTCCTTCTCAGAGCACAGAGCATCTTTATCCTTTGCTGCAGCTGAGTGGTGCATTGTGAGAGTAGAGCTTCGTGGACCAGGGCCTGGAGTCCACAAAAGGGTTGTTTCCAAACTGTTTGGGGCAGGAGCAGTTTAACTTAGGGTCTCATGCATGATAAGAAATATCTCTACTAATGATATCCTTATATCTCTTTTAATTATTTATTTTTAATTAAAGATAAGGCCTTAATAATTTTCTCAGGTTGGCCAAGAATCACTCTTTAGCCTGAGTACTCCTTAAAATTGTGATCTGTTTTCCCCAGCCTTCCAAGACATGGTGTTATAGGCCTGTATTGCCAGACACAGCTTTAGACCCCATTTCTTTTCTCTGTCCTTCCCTCCCTCCCTCCCTCCCNTCCCTCCCTCTCTCCCTCTCTTCCTCCTGCCCTCCTTTCCTCTCTTCCCCTTTTCTTATTGTTTTGAAATAGTGTCTCATGTAATCCAGGCTAGCTCGCACTTGTTCTATAGCACAGGATGACCTTGTGCTCTTTAACCTCTTGCCCCACCCCCTGAGTGCTAGGTTACAGGTCCAGACCTTACTAGTAAGAACCATGCTTCATGTTGGTATATATCACTTGTTGTGAACATGGGAGTTTGTAAAATGAATTCCACGGAACTCAGCTGCTTGGGTCAAAATTAAGTGTATTAGTCATTATGACAGACATTTTGGAAGAATAGTCTAAATTGCCTTCTGCAAATTTTTATTTATTTATTTTATTACTAACAGAATTATGGGAAAGTAGCTTATCACTTCCATCCTTCTTGCTATTGCAGGTTGCCAAACCTTGGGATTGAAGGCTTTTTAAAAAACATAGGTTGCAAAGAGTTTATTGTTTCACTATGATAAAGTCAATCATGTGTTCATATACTCAGGATCTGGTTTTATTGACTTTGATATAAAATCACACATCTCTATTAGTTCATGTGATTATTTACAATATCAAAGAAACTTATTTAAAAGTAACTTTTTAAAAGTTTAGATGTTATGCAATAAACTACGCCTTCAAAAACGCACAAATGATGAATTTTGATGTCTGTGAATGATGGCCACAGATATTTGAGCCCATATCTCCACGGCGTCTTCATCATCACCATCACCATGATACATTCATTACCTGGAAGGTGGTTGTCCTGAAGCTCAAGCAAGAGCAGTGCTTGGAGGTTTGTCCCTCCACCCACACCGCTGGCCAGCAGGAAGCTCTTAGGGGACTGGTGCCTCCGATTCACTTATGGGTAGGTCAGAGATGAAAAGATGGTTTTTCTTTAAAAGGCAATCATCAAAGACTTTCATACACTGTTTTAAATAAACTGAGTTTTAAGAGACAGTGGAGAAATGATAGTTCTTTGAATTGAAAAATCAAGTTTCTATTTTGGCTTTATTATGAGCATGTGGAAACTTTATTTTTTCTTGAAGAGTTGCTGCTGGAAAAGGCATATACACAAGTATATATCTATGTATACACCCCACCTAGCAGCACTGTGTCAGGTGCTATAAAATGCACCTCTATGCAAGCACATGGCTAGCATGTATACATTATCACATTACTCTCTGGCAGTTCTAACCCACACTATATCAGAGTTCTGTGCTCTCTACAAGCCAATTCCAAGTTTTTATGTCAAATCTGAAAACAAGAATTTGATTTTCCACTGTGCTCAAACTTGTGGTTAATGTTGAATTTGATACTGTTTCCTTTAAAGATGCAATTTTTCTTGAGTTTCTATCCATTGATCTGAAATCTAGACCTTTGAGTACACAATCTCTGTTGGACTGAAAAAAAGATATCAGTAGACAAAACAAAAAATGATAGGGAAGATTTTCTACCTGGACCATGACCTTAGGTTTACAAAACTGCACCTAAAACTTTTAAAGCTGTGGGGTTTGGGGGCTCAAAACATAAAATGTCTTTGGAATGTGAATGTGTTGCTTCCTCAGAAACAAAACAGTTACTACTTAGTGCCTGAAAACAATTGAAATACAGAGGCAGATACAGGTAGTTATATACTCAAATTATGCAGTGAAAGCTATTTTTAAGTCCACATTTAAGAATATTTATACTTGATAAGAATAACATTTACCGAGTGTCTCTGTGTCCCAAGTCCTATGGAAAGTGAATTACAGTATGCCAGTCAGTAATCTAGATGGTGGTATCACTTTGCTAATTTTATAGTTGAGCCAAAGTGATGTAGCCAACTTGAGAAACAACAGATAAATCTGATATTGAACACAGAGGTCAAACTTATAGTAACAATTACCTAAACAAGTACTACATTAAATAGCTAACCCCAAAAATACTCAAAGTAATACAACAATGCCACTATAGATTTAAAATGAATACATTAATTTTATTTTCCAAACTTATGTTTAAATTATTTATGAATTTTATTTAATTGCAAACTACTTTTATATGTGTTGCTTTTGGTTTTATTGTGGCTGTTTTGTTTGCTTGTCTTTTCTTTTTTCCTTTGTTCACGTATCTGTATGTACAATTTTGCATGTATGGGCTCATGTGCAAGGGTGTGACTTCGTATGTGTGCATGTTCATGTGGAGGCTCAAGGTGAATGCCAGGAATTATACTGGATCATTCTTCTATCTTATTTAGTTAGGTTAACTCTCTCAGTCAAACCCAAACATCACTAAAGTGCCTACTCTCAGTATCCCAGGCTAGACTCACAATTGTTATATAGTATACAAAGAAAGCTTGCTCTGGGAATAGGCTGTCTCTGTCTATCAAGATTGGAATTGCAGGTAGCCCACCATGCTCACTTGACATTTCCATGGGTTTCTGGGAATCTGTATTCTAGTCTAAGGATGCCTTACGCTTTAGTGACATGCTGTTTAATATCAAATCCTCAACCTCTTTGTTGTTGTTTTTGAGACAGGGTGGCATGCAATCCAGGCTAGCCTCAAGCTTACGATTAGGTTGAAAACAACCTTGGATTTCTCTTCTTCCTGCCTCTATCTCCCAAGTGCTGGCATTATAGTTATCATAGCTACTATACACCTCCAAACTTCAGCTTTAAAAGTCATGTTCTAGTTCTTTCAATTAAATACAGTAGAATATTCAAGCATGTTCATCTCTGTAAAGCAGCCTGTTGTTTTCTTGTAACAGCCTGAACTATGAAAAAAAAAAGTTGGCTCTCAGGCCACTTTCCCTGCCTTTGGCTAAGAGAAAGGCAATAAAGTATTTTTAAAAAGTGATACTTAAGTTATTATTACTAGTAATATTATGAAGTGAGGGTTTGGGCTACTTTTCCATTCTTTAGATGAAGACATTGGTATATTGTTTGGATAATCAATAATTATAGCCTATTACCTCTTATATATTTTGGTTACATTTTATAGTTTTTCTTTTTATTATATTATAATAATTATTATAAGACTTTCTTTGCATGCTCCATATATGAACACAAACAAAAATGCACCAAGAACAGATTAGCCTTTTTATTACATTACAACTAGTCAAATAGTCCCTGATTTTATCTAGCCCTGATAGTCAAAAAAGGCCCTCAGACAATATTTTAAAACATTACAAAATTCAATAAAACATTGGCAGCAGAGACATTTCTTCTCCAAATCACATCTGTAGTAAACACAGATTTGATTTATACTAGTGAAGAATATTAAGAAGCCTAAGAAGCACCAAGTACCTCCATTTTAGGGAAGAACACTGGCCAAGCAGGAGGTAAGACCAAGAGCAAGGGAGTTCCCCGGTCAGTTATCTCAGGTCAGTCAGTGGAAGTTACGACAAGCCAGCCCACACCACTTTCCAGACCAATAACACGCACATCTGTGGGATGGAAGAGGAAACTACGAGCCTCTCTCTTTCTGTGCAGACCTGAGGAAAACATGGCGCACCACTGGACATATCAGGGCAGGTTTACCTGAATGACACACTAGGTGGGACCAGAGAACTTTCTTCTTAATCAAGTGAAAAAGAATGAGAAGAGAGGAATGGAGGGACAGATGACATGGGATTGTGGTCAATGCAAAAGAAATGTACTCTGCTTTCTATCAACGGGTTAAATGAGATAAAATTCTATGGGAAAAAAGTTGTAAAGACCACCATTTGAAAGAAACTCAAAACTCCGGGGTCAGACTTCTTGACATCAAAATATGTGCTCAAGGTTGCACTCAGTGCTCAGAATTACATTCTTCTCATCAACCACACCCTTTCAAATTAGCCAGTCACGTAGGACTATGAGGTTGAGCCCTGGCCACCAGAGTGAGTCACAGAGCTGCCTTTGTAGTACTAATGACAACCCAGTGAGACTCCTGCTGAGTGGCTTGCTAGCTTGCATACTTATTGCAGGTAAGTGCCCAACCACAGAATGAGGTTTTAGCCCAGATGAACTCCTTTGAATGTTTGGTTATTTTCTTGAGACCCACACACCTCGTTCTAATACCATGGACAGCTGGCATCTTATAAATAGGTAGCTTGCAAATCCCTTTTCTATTAAGCTGCTTTTGGACTAATTTAATGAAATGGTACAACACAGGAGAACCCAGTCTCTCTCCTTGTGTGGGACTTGTGTCCTCTGGTTCAGTGTGCTCCTGTACGAAGAACGGAAAAGGACTTTGCTCCTTATACGATCTCCTTCTGACCTTGGCTTTGAAAGACACTCTTCCCCAACGAAGCATTTGGGTTATCTCACACTGTAGAAAACTATAGGATTTTTCTAGTGCCATGGGGGTACCTCCACTACTGACCCCATCTTACATAACAAAGAACAAAAACAGTGTCTCAAAATGTCTTAATAAAATAGCCACAGGATTCAAGAGAAACATATGGAGAAAGGCTGAGTGCTCAGAGATAGCAAAAGTGAGTAACGTAGCAAATAGCACTTGTGTGATCCAAGACAAAGACAAAGTCAATCAATTAAATTAAAATTCTTTGAGTTAAATAAAAAATTCTATTTAAAATTATTGTGTCACAAAAATGTCATGAAGTTATTTATGAAGAATTTATAATAGCCAGACATAGCATACGTGGGTGCTCCTTGGCATCCATCCCCAGTGAAGTTGTTTTGGGTCTGTTTAGATTATGATGACCCTGCCCTTGTGAATGGACTAATCCTGATAGAAGGTTTGGCAGGGTCCATTCACTCTCTCCTGTTCTTCTACCGGGTGAGGACACAGTTTGCCCCTTTCCTGTCCTTCTGCTATAGACGCACCAAGGCAGTTGGCGCACTGATGATGCTTTGACCTAAGACTTTCCCATCTCCAGAACTGTGAGGATGTGTTTCTGAGCTTTATAAGTTTCCACGTCTCCACTGCTCCCTTACAGCCGCACAAAATGGACCAAGGCGGTGGACATGTGGTTCTGTCTTCCTTGCTTGCGCTTTATTGGTCACGTCAGCTCAGTGTCTCGAGGCACGCTTCCCTTCTGCGCATTTGTCCTTGGAAGACCATCTGTCAAGATGCTCAGCACTCCCTTTGCTAGAAGCTGAAACAGGAAGCGGAGCTCAGGGACAGTTGCAGCTCATCTTTCTGTCGTTTCTCTAAGATCCTGTTCTGCTATGCAAACTTCCATTTAATTCTGCTTTATACCCCGAAAATGTTTTAGCAAATTTGCTTTTGACTTCATAGCCTCTGTGTCCAAAATTATATCAATTAAACCCTTATGAATGACACATAAAAACTGCTATATGTACTTGAAAATCTATATCTTAATAAGAAAGCAACAACTTTGCCTTTTTTTTCACAGGGTTGCATGTAATCTTGGCTGGTCTTAGGTTCTTAGATTCATTACATAGCTGAGGATTACCTGAACTTCTGATTCTCCTGCCTCTACCTTTAAATGTTGGAATTACAGGTTGTGCACCACCAGGCGGTCTGTATTATGAGATATTGAAGGTAGAAGTCAGGACTCTTTGGGCACTCAACCAGTTGAACTCCATCCATGGCTCTGAAAATTTTTTCTGATAATTGGAATAAAAAAAATCCTTAAAAAATGAAATAGATGCTATTTTTCTTCCTTTTACATTTCAATAATAAATGTACTTATCTTTTAAAATTAACTCTATAAAACAAAATAATTTTCTCTCAGAAAATTAATACACCCTTTGATCAAATTTAGTTATACAATGTGCCTCTGAAAATATAGCTAAAAATCACCCCTCACTCCTTCCCAGCAGCCTCAGCTGCAGTAACAAATAGACCTGAAGTTTTCCCTGAAAGTGGAAATATTATCCATTTGATACTTCCACTCCTTCTATTAATAAAAGTTTTCCACACAACTGCATCAAAAGAAGGAATATTCCTCTGTACCAGTGGGGCCTGGCTTCTAGCTTTGGTGTTTGTCATCTATTATTAACCAATCACTGTTCTATCTTTCTACAAGGTAGCAGAAACATGTTGGCCAGCTTTTCTAATAAGGGACAAGTTAAGACATAGATCAGGCTCTGAGGGCCAGAAAGTGATTTTTTTCAACTACCCAGCATAACTGCTGTGTACAGAAGCCCCATTAGACAGTGTGTTTATAAATAGATATGGACATATTTAAATAAAACTTTATTTGTAAAAATAGAAAATAGGCCAGATTTGGGCTATCCACACTATAATTTGCTAATTCCTCATTCATGTAGGTGGAGTTTCTTTCCTGTTGGAGCTTGTTTTTAGGAAAGCAAGAAAGGAAAAATAACCACTCCTAAGTGAGTAAAGATATTTGGAACAGTGATGAAAGCCAGAAGGAAAGTGAAATAGATAAAGGGATCAACAGTGACCTGAAAATGAGGCTCACATTCTCCAGGTTTGAAGAAGAGGTCTCTCTAGGAGGCAGCCACATAAAGCCCAGGAAGAGTAGGCTGCAGGCTGAGCACCTAGGAGTGACCTGCAGCATCCAGAGTTGCTCAAAAAACAGAAGCTTAGGACATAGGAGACCCACCACCAGGGTGAGCAGAAAGGGGTTTTGACCTGTGTTCCTTCAGCTCAGAAGATAGGGTTAGCTTTGCTGGCCGAGTTAGCATCTTTGATGGTACGTCATTGCAAGGACTGTACCATCAAAGGAATTAACAGCATGTTGTCAGGTGTGGCACTAGCTGCATTCTTATTAGCTGGGGTGTCAGGGACTATTTGATACAGTCTCATGACACAAAGACATGCGCCCATCGCTCTTCACCTGGTCTCTCACAACAGAGGTTGTGAGCATCTTCTTGTTTCATGGCTTCCCCGCAGAAAAGGACAGACTCCTGTCAGTCATGTCTGTGCACGGACCCCTACTTTGACGCCCTGGTGACCTGGTTGAATTGATAGAGTAGGATTTTAAAGACCTACTTTCTCCCTTTTCTTAAAATATCTCATCTGAAGGCTGTTCTCTCTGCTATGTCTCTTCAGGGCCCACCAGAGTGTGCTGAGTCCTTCAGATGTCTTTGAAGAAGATGGCACCTGGGCCCCTCCAAACCCTACCTACCCAGGTGTAACCCCGCCTTTTGTAAGAGAAGATAAAGGACAAGGCAGAGGTGAGGAGACCATCCACACAGACAGATGTACACACATGTCAGAAGCCATGCATTTTACATGGAGCTCACTTACTCTTTAGACCCCTCCATTAGCCTCTTTTCTATTGCTATGGTAAAATACCATACAGAAAAGCGACGTGTAATGAAGGGAATGTTCTGGCTTTGGCTTATGGTTCCAGTGGCTAAGAGTTAGTCATGGCATGGTGACAAAGGGCAGGCATGAAGGCGGGAGCATGAGGCTGCCAGGGCACATCTTGAACCTCAAATACAAAGCAGGGAGAGTGAACTTGAAGCAGAGGAAGGCTGTGAGCTCTCAAAGCCCACCTCCAGTGACATGCTTTCTGTGCCCTCTAAATCTCCCCAAATGCCACCAACTGAAGAGCAAATGTCTGTCACTGTGGAGGACATGTCTTCTTTAAATCACCATAGCCTTCTTGCAAGATGGAGAATTCACCTACTTTTCCAGGTTAGGGAACAGGCTCAGTGTGGTTTCTCATGTAAACTGCTCAGGACAGACCTGGAATTTGACTGAAATTTTATAAATTTCTGGACTCTTTCAAGTACAGAAATTCTCAAATGATAGTTGTTTTTAGTACTTTTAGAAACCTAAGACCCAATAAATCTTCATAATTTCCCCATAGGTCCAAGACTTGGGGAGGACAAGGCCTGCAGACACTGTGACACACATATAGGCACATCCATGTGTATACACAAGCATCTGCTTACCACAAATCTGCTGTTAGCTATATAAGAAAAAGTTTTGAATTCATCTCCTCATAGTTAAATGATGCTTTCTTTTTATATAATTTCATAAATATCTACTTTCTGAAACTTGGTTTTGAATCTGTTTATGATGCTGGATGAAAAGAATAGGTAACCATTAAATTCTCATTAGATAAATGACTAATAAAATTTTAATTTGTTTCCACATACAAAATAAAGGAAATATTTCAGATAATGCTTCTTTCCCTGTGTGAATAAGATTGGTAAACTTGTTCCTAGTAAGTTAGAAGTGTATTTTAATTGTAGTGTATAATTTAGTTTTATTGGATGATTTGATCTAGAGGAAAATACTTCAAGCCTTTGACAGAGATGAATAAAACTTCTATCCTTTTGAAAGGTAATTTACAGCTCCACTAACCTTGGAAGACATGTCATTATCAAGCATAAGTGATTTACATACTTAGCAGGAAGACTTTTCCATTATGATGGGACATAATTTAGTAGCTGAGAGTGGGTTCAGAAGTCATAGTGAATGGATTTGAATCCTGCTTCCTCATTTACTATCTGTGGAATCTCAGGCAAAGTACTTAGAAGTTCTGGGTTTCTTCACCTATAAGATAACACAGTAGAGCACACATTGGGGAGAGTCATTGGCGTGCACCATTATGAGACCATGCTGTAGAACTGTGTAGAACAAAGCTGTGGAGTGGTCCTTGGCACCTGAACTCCAGGTTAATGTCAACTGTTTTTACTCCTTGGATGTAGTTTCAATTGTTTACTGGACATAAAGTAGAGTCATTTGGGAAACAGTCTCAAGGATAGATTATCTGCTGCATGGGCCTGTCGGCAGATCTGTGGAGAACTGTCATGATTGCTTTGATTAATGTGGGAAAACCACCATGAGTCTGGGTGGCACCTTCTGGTAGCCACCTAGATGAAAGAGACACATGGAAGGGTGGAAGGAAGGCCTGGCTTTTCTGATCATTTGGCTTCCCCTCTCACAGGTGAGTTCAGCCACTTTGTTGTTGCTGCTGCTGATTCCTTTCTTAATATTGGATTCTTCAGGCTTCCAGAACAGATGAAGACCAGAAGCTGTCCTGGATTCCCCTAGGCCTTTGACACTAGGCTGGAACCGCTGAGCAAACAGTCTTATGGATTGAGCCACTACTGGATTCTCTACCTCTGCCTCAATGCAACAAACATTGTTGGACTATCTATTCTAACTATCATGTAAGTCAATCTAATAAAATACCCCTTTAATATATCTGTTCATTCTATCAGTTTCATTTCTTTTTAAAATAATTATTTACTTATTTATTTGTTTGTTTATTTATTATGTATACAATATTCTGTCTGTGAGTATG
>LOEQ01002773.1:136892-158674 GCA_001685075.1 Bramus lutescens
GGGGTATAAGCTAGCCGTGTGGGAGCCGGGCGGGACAAAAAGCAGGCCTGCCTGCTCCCCTTTCACTACAATTTCCTATCTTTTTAATCAATTACTTATAAAGTTTGAATTTTAGACTCAACTTTCTCAATAGTGTTCTTTGAAATCCAAGTATTTTTAATTTTGATGAAATGCAAAGAAATAGTTTCCTTCCTTTGGTTACATGTTTCAGATGTGGTAACAAAGACAACAGTTGTGCAACACAATTAGATTGTTAGCGTCATTAAAATGGGAGAGTTTGGGTGAGACCTTCATGTGCCTTAAATCTTAAGCTTCAGTTTTACTAGTTTTTTTTTTTAATCATTCTGTAGCTAAAATCTTGCTCCATCGACTTCAGAAGGGCTTCTTTAATTAAAAATGTGACCAAAAAGATTATGTGGGTTTCAGCTGCTATCCAAGACAGGCCAGCGTTTGGGGTGTTCGTGTGTGAGTTCACATCACTCTCATCTTCCCTCCTATAATGAAGGAAGGCAGGTTAATCACTATGGAGACTCTCCCTCTGCCTGGATCCAGACTTCTTCCTGAAAACACAGCCATGTGTATGAGTTTGCAACCTTACCTTTCTCTCCTTACCTCACAGCCAGAAAGACTAGGCGCTGCTTTTGCCAGTAACATCTGAAATTCAGGGTTGGGAGGGCAGGAGACAGGGTTTCACTTACTGTGTGGACATCTGCTGGCCTAAACTCACAGAGAACCACCTGCCTCTGGCCTCCCAAATGCTGGGATTCAAGACGTGAGGTACAACACCTGGCCAGCTTCTGACTGTAGCCTTTTTGTAATCTCTTAGCAGAAGTAAAGTCCCTCTTTCTTTCTCTATTAGATTATTAGAATGAGCCACAAGAAAGCAGAATTTCTCAAGAATCTTTTGCCAAGGGAAGGGAAAGGCTGAAGCCTAGCTTTTAGCCAGAGGAAGACTTCCCTGTCTCCCAGGACGAGCTTTCACACAGTTCTGGCACCTTTCTGGACCACTTTTCAGGACAGAGTCAGGGGCAGGTGGAGAACCAGACAAAGATGGGTCAGTGTAACCAGGGCTGCTTAGTTAGGTCTAGCTTTTACCCTCCATTTAAACCTAAATTCCATATTGGTACTTGGAAGATGGACTTGGAGGGTTACCCCCGGACCCCATTTGCTTCTCTCACCAATGTAGCCACTAAAAAAAAAAAAAAAACTCCTTTTTCTGCTTTCCACTATTACATTTCTTTAACTGCCATCCTTAGGACCAGTGACTGAGCTTAGCTTAGGCCCGGGGTTCACAAAATACCCTGAAAATTCTGCTCTGGGAGATGGCTCAGGGGATGAAACTCACACCCTATAAATCTGAGAGCTGCAGTTTGGTTCACCAGAATTCACAAATTATCTTATCTGGTAGTGATTGTCTGTAATTCCAGTACTCAGGAATCAAAAACATGGGAACCCTAGGGCAAACTGGCTAGCTACGGTAGCCAATAGGTTCAATGGAGAGACCTTGCTTCAACAAAGTGGAGAATGACCGAGGATAACATCCATGCATATATGCATACATTCAAACATACAGAACACACACACACACACATGCACACTTACTGAAATAAAAAACTGTAATTTCCTTTTTCTTTATTTCTTGAAATTTTGGTGTCTGCTTGTTCCTCAGCTTCCTCTCTCCTCACCCTTCTCTTCTTAAGATCCTTGTTCAAACCCAGCTGGAATCAGAAGCCTTTGCAGTTATTTAGGACCTGGAAATACTGACTTCTCCCAGTTCTATTTTTAAAATGTGGGATGGGGCTGCAGCTCAGTGGTAGATTGTGTGCTCATCAAGTTGCCAGACTGCGCTCAATCTTCAGCACCAGAAGAAAGGAGAATGTGGTTTCTTTTGTTACCCACTCTCTTTTATGTTCTGAAATGACTCCCAGGAGAAAGGGGAGTGTATGAGAAACTCGCAACAGTTCCCATATTAAATAAATATCTCCTTTAACTGCAATATCCAGCTACAAGTCACAGGAAACTCACTGGGTCTCACCTGCCTGCATTCATTTCCCTGTGAGTATTAAACATCCACTCTATATTAGGCCTCTTGGTAGAATGTGGTTTTAGATTTCTAGTAGTAATATTTCATTGCACTTTGACTTAAGCATTTTCCAACTTGTTACTTTAAGGATATTTTTCTAATAGTAGCTTACCTTTTTGATGTGTAGCAGTATATAAAAACATTATCCCTAGAAATTAGGAAACAGGTGAGGATGAACCTGCACAGAATAAGGAATCATTTAAGAGTATGTTCCAAGTCGGGTGGTGGTGGAGCACGCCTTTAACCCCAGCACTCAGGAGGCAGAGGCAGGTGGATCTCTGTGAGTTCGAGGCCATCCTGGTGTACAAGAGCTAGTTCCAGGACAGGGTCCAAAGCTGCAGAGAAATACTGTCTCAAAAAAAAAAAAACCCCAAAAAAAGAGAGTATGTTCCTGCTAGTTTTGTGCTGATAAGAGCTGTTTTAATTCAATAGAATGTAATAATGGGTATCATTTACTGAATGTGCTATTTATCCAGACTTCTACACAAGGTTTGTGTATATGTTATCTCTTATACGGCAGTTTTAAAATTTGCATTATTCATTTTTTCATGCATGAGCAAAGCACATATCAGATGACTAGCCTCAGCTCACACGGCTTATCTGAAGTGAGGTCAGGCTTCTGACAGCTTTGTGGTACCATCCCCGTGCCCAGAAATGTCATGTTTTCTCATACTTGATGACAAGGATTTCCTCCCACCAGCAGCATGAGGTCTGTATCTTCCAGGCCAGCTCTTGTGAAGGCCCTGGGAGTGTGAGGTCCCTCTATGAAGGAGACTGGGGGAAAACTGCTGGGGCATTTCTGAACAAGCTTTTGTCTAAAAGACAAAACAACAAATGGTACAGGATAGCAACAGTTTTTCTTCACCTGATGTGTGTGCACCAAGCAGGTAAGTTAGAGATGGGCAAACAGAGGGGTGGAGTATTGGTTCCATTCATGGACTTCTTAACCATGAAAGACCAGACTTCTCACACT
This sequence comes from Bramus lutescens, assembly GCA_001685075.1. Classification (NCBI taxonomy): domain Eukaryota; kingdom Metazoa; phylum Chordata; class Mammalia; order Rodentia; family Cricetidae; genus Bramus; species Bramus lutescens. The sequence continues at coordinate 139,949 of LOEQ01002773.1, forward strand.
TTAGCACAATGTCAGAATGAGAGCCTTACAACGGTGCCTCCTATAGCTTATACTGTGGAACAATCTTCATTCTGAACTATTTAGAGGCTTTAAATGTTTCATTCTAAGGTCATTCTGTACAACTGTTCACCAGAAGGCTTTTAAGACCAGTGAAGGCTCTGCCCTTGTTCTTGACTGAGTTTTTGGTTTATTTGGGTTTCTTTTAGAATACTCAGCCATTATTCTCTGCAGACTCTCTTCTTGGAAACAAATTCCCTTACTTGCAAGCTGCTCTAGCTCATCTGCTGCACACCACTCCACTTCTAAGCTAGTTGATCTCTGTCCCCAATGTGTTCACTCACGACTGCCAGTTTCGTCTGCATGCATTTCTTCCCCAGTGTGTCCTGGAAACAGATGCTGTTGTCCAAGCTCTTTCCCCCACTGAAATAAATGCAACAGGACTGCAATAAAAACAAGACACATTTGCTGGTTTCAAATTATTTTAAACAGCAAAACCAGATGTCCCAGCTGATCCAGATTCCATTAGACAGATGAGTTCAATTTTCTATTATTATGTAAGGCATTTACACTTATGAAATGGCATGGAATGAAAGTATATCAGAAATCCTTGAAAATTAGCGTCTCACATTCTTTTGGAAGCAATCACTCTGTAAATAATTATTTGAGTCTTTTTGTCCTTGCTTTGCATTCATGTGTGTTAGAAATGTGACTCTACCTGAAAGTGGGGTTTCTAAGAGGTAACTGAGGTTAAATAAAGCCCTGGGATAAGGCCCAATCTGATTGGTGGGAATCTTAGAACAATAGGAAGATTTCCCCCTCTTTCTCTACCATATGAAGAGACAAGAAAGTAGAAATCTCCAAACTAGGAGATCTTCATCCATGTAGATGGAACTTTATGTCCTTCCTTGTCCTGCATTCAGTCCCAAAGAAACACACAGAGCCTTATATTATTATAAACTGGCCTGTTAGCTAAGGCTTATTATTAACTAGCTCTTACAACTTAAAGCCCTGCACTTTCCCATTACACATAGACTGGACAAATGATACAGCTACCTCTCCTAGGACTTGCCAATTAACATAAAATTTTCTATTCAGGATTCCCTAAAGATATCATCGCTCCCAAACAGCAGGGAGTAAATTTAAGAATATGACATCCACATTCCCAAGGGGTGGGGTGGGTGATTTTTGGTCGTTCAATGGAATATGGAAATTTGTAATTGTTTGGGGGGAGTTGGTTACAAGTTATTATTGGCAATAGTCAGGAAAAAAAAGCTAAACAAAGGAAATTAGATTCAAGTTTCTTGTTTTGTAAAGAAAAAGGGGGATATGGATATGATAAAATAAAAGGGTATATTATTGAATCTACTCTGAAAAGAAGAAAGGAAGGATATATATATATATAATAAGATATAAAAGTAGATTATTGAAACTACTTTTAGAAAGCAGCTACTAGTTTTAAATGTTTTACACATTTGATTGGACTTTTGTATATCATATAAAAATTTTGTATATTGATACAAATTTGAGATTAATTTTATTAATATATACTGTATATATGTTTCTAGTCTTGTTCAAGGTATTATACCTATATAGCACATTTAACAATGTATTACAAATTTCTAGTCTTTGAAAGTTATTGTTACCAACTATTTAGGATAATAAGGAAATGCAGGTTAGTAATTAGTCACTTATTATAATTGAACTTGTAGTGACATTAGGTGTTTTTAAGGTCAAATAATGATATATTTTAGATAGACAGGTCATCTTCAAACACTTTGGAGATCTACAGAATATGGCATCTTATATGATGTTTTAATAACGTAAGTTCATTTTTTTATGACGAGACATGTCTGCTCCTGGAAGCATCATTCTACTTTAGAGAATATAATAGGCATTGGAAAAAGCCTACATGGGGTTTACTTTCTTTGTGGCAAAAAGAAGCCACTGGACAAGAAAATGCCCTTGCCGCAACTGATGATAATATGCTTTCCTAATTGGACAAGCAGGACACAAAAGAAAGTGACTTCCAAACATTGTAAAGACAAGGAGGGATAGCCCTTCAGAATATCTTGCTTCACAGAAAACTCTGTCAAATATGCTAGGCCTGTAGGCCAAAGAGATGCCCCAACATTGCAGAGAAACTTTGGGTGACTGTCTAGGCAGCCAGTTGTTTCTCACATATTTTGGAAGTCACTTGCTTGTACTTCCTGCTTACTCATTTATTATTTCCTTCTTGGGTCTCTGAGGGAGTTGAAGGCTAGATAGTTATAGTTTTCCTTGGTTATCGGACACAAAAAGCAAGTTATGATAGAAAGTAAATTGGGCACAAGACTTTGAACACACCAAGATAGGATATATATGAAATATTTTTTTCTGAATTTGTCAAATACAATTAGACCAGATATTGTTGATGTATTTATTTTTCTCATTCCCCTGACCACAACAATCAATCATCTACTAACGCATGTTGTTTTGTGGTAGAATAGTTTTCACTACTATGTAAATATAATCTTAGGATTGCTTCCACTTTTTTCTTTCCCTATCTTCCCTCCTTCCTTCATTCCTTCCTTCTTTCTTTCATTTTACTTTATTTTAGTGCTGAGGATTGAAACCAGGGCCTTGAAGATGATAGGCAAATACTCTAGCCCTGAGCTGCCTCTTTTCTTTTTGCTAAAGAAGATTTATTATTTAATTACTTTATTTTCATCTAGGTCTTACATATTAAATTAACCCATTTCTATTATTTTATATTTTACCATGAGGCTCATAGCTTGTTACTTCTTGCTTCTTGAGCAGTTGCATAGCATCTGCCGGTTGCCACCTTCTTTCTCCCTGCATTCAGTTTAATTTTCCCGCCTACCTAAATTCTGTCCTGCCATAGACCAAAGCAGGTTCTTTATTAACCAATTATAATAAAACATATTCATAGCATACAGAAAGCAATCCCACATCACTGGAGCTGTAGTTACAGTGGGTTGTGAGCTGCCTGACATGGTATTCAGAACTAAACTTGGGTCTTCCTTGAGAGCAGTACATACTACAACTACTAAGTCAGCTGCATTTCTGTTCAACTTGACAATCTCTTCTAGGGATACCAGGTGAGAAATAAACAAGAAAGAACTTGTTTATGTAGTTAAAACTAAATGAAACTATGTTCATTTGCAAATATAAAACATAATCTCTAAAAATCACTTTTAGAGATTTCCTTCCACAAACATTTCCTTATTCCCCATATGATGGTATAGACACATCAACATGCAGACCTCTCTTACTCTTAGTAGTGGTTAAAAGTATTCCTTTGGGGGCTAGAGAGATGGCTCAATGGTTAAGAGCATTGCCTGCTGTTCCAAAGGTCCTGAGTTCAATTCCCAGCAACCATATGGTGGCTCACAACCATCTGTAATGAGGTCTGGCACCCTCTGCTGGCCTTCACGCATACACACAGACAAAATATTGTATGCATAATAAATAAATAAATATTAAAAAAGAAAAAAGAATATTATAAAAAAGTATTACTTTGTGTGGTTAGCCATTTACTAATGGGTCTAACAATATCATCAGGATCCATTCTATGGCTTTATTAAGACAAGACTTCAGTAAAGATTCATGGTCACATTTCTTGGAGTACCAATATGAATTCATATTTTTAAGATTCCCACAAGAGGCTTTTCTGAGTCAAAGGAAACAAATTTTTAAAATACTTGTAGATACTGAGAAAATGAGTTTTTCCAAACCAAATATCTAGGATTGTGGAGAAAATTCAGTTGGTAAAGTGATTGCATTGAAAGCATGGGGACCTGGGTTTGACCCCATAATCCCCACTAGAGATAAATGTCTCTACATCATACTCACAGTGCTAGAGGGTGGAAATAGGCATGTCCACAGGGTAAGCATACTTGATGAGTCTCAAAACAAATAAATACACCCACACTCACACTCATGCATACACCCCCATACATATCAAGGTGGAAAATATCAAAATAACAGCAGATGGAATTGTTCTCTGGTCTCTAAATGCACCTAGACTTACACATGCAACTGGAAGTACATGAACATGTACGTGTATGCAAGTGTACACATGCATACAGAGCAAACCATATTGCCTTCAGAAGACTTTGGAACCCTCTTGGTAGTGTTCTGCATGCATCCCTGCTTCCCTTCAATCTTCCTGGTATGTACTATTCAATGAGTCGCTTGCAAATTAGATTTGATTACTGTCTTTTCTCTATGAATTTTTAAGTCTATGAGTAAGTATCTTTTCTCACTGGGACTTTTTGCTATTCACACATTCTGCCCATTTCCTACTGGGCACTTTGTTTATGTGGTTTCTTGCCCCCAGCATGGTTAGAGAACAACTTTCATCTGCCCCGTGGGCTGCATATATCCTCACAGATTTTGCTGTTGAGAGTTGGAATTCTTTGTGTTTATTTTCCCTCTGGCAGAATTCTCAATTTTCTACATAGGCAAATTTATTATTTACACATTTCTTGGTGGTTTATTGAGTTTTGTGTTTGGCTTTAGGAGGTCTTATTCTTTCTAAGGTCATAAATAATTCTCTGGTCCTGTTACGCTTAAAGTTTTGATTGCCTGTAATTTATTCCCATGGAAGAGTAAAGAAAAAGGGCAATAATATTTGTTTTCAAAATTGCTGACCATTATCACATCTCCATTTCTTAGATATCCATCTTTTTATGTTTTGGAATGCCACCTTTTACATAAATGCAACACCTTTGTGAAAATAAAGATTTATCAATATACACTGAATTGATAAAATTAAGGGATAATTGAGAACAACACTTTATTCATATTCTAATAAAGTTGGGAACCAGATTGTGGCAGCCACAATACAGAGTGATTTGTTTAACATTATTTCATGCATAAGTCATGTCTTTATATTGCCTGTAGTGGCTAGCTCCTCCAGAATTGATCCACTAATTCTAATTTGTGCAAACAAAACATAAATAGCTAGAAATATCCAGGAAACTATTCCCTTGCACTACAGGAAGACAACTGACTGGTGATGAGAAAATAGCTCTTTAACTGATAACCAAATCTTGCCAAGCTTTGTGATACAGATTGATTCCATGCAAGATGAGAATAATTTTTGTTTCTTTAATTGGTATAAAGAATTGGGTCTCAACTTTTAATGATGGCTACTCATCTGTGGTTGATTCAAAATATTAGAATGAGGGAAATTCATGCAAAAGCATAATAATCTGGTGGGTAAGAGAGAACACTGTCCTGTTTTTTTTGTTTTTGTTTTTTTTTTGTGTGTGTTTTTTATTTTTCTGTCAACTTGACACAATCTTGAGCTATCTGGGAGGAGGGAGCCTCAGCTGAGAAACTGTCTTCATAAGATTGGTCTGTAGGCAAGTCTGTGTGGCATTTTCTTGGCTATTGATTAAAGTGAGATGGTCCAGCCCACTGAGGACAGTGTTCACCCTGGGCTGGGCAGGTGATCTTGGGTTGTATAAAAAACAAACTGAATAAGCCTGGAGAGCAAACTTGTATGCAGCATTCATCTACAGTTCCTCCCCTGCTCCTGCTTGAGTTCCTACCCTGAATTCCCTCAACGATGAACTGTGATCAGGATGTCTAAGTCAAACAAATGCTTTTCTTTCCAAGTTGCTTTTGGTCATGGTGTTTATCACAAGAGCAGAAGGAACATAAACATAAGCATCTTTATCCTTAGTCTCCATTCCTTCACAGATTCTGTTTTTAACTAAAAGACATTTCTATATAAAAACAGGAAAATGTGAAATGACCTCCATCTATCCACCATTGAAACAGAACAATTTTTAAATCCCCATTTTCCTTTTTTAAAGAGTAGTTCACTCTTACGCACATCATTATGCATTTCTCATACATGTGAACAATGATTACTGCAAGCCATGACACCATAGAACAAAACCCACAGATTCATTGGTAGTGCAAAAGAATAGCATAGAATCAAATCCAATCATCCAAGAAAGTTTTTATTTTACGTATTCTATTTTTTAATCCAAATTGAATCAAATTTTGCTCATTGCTAGATTTTCATGTCTTAAAGTTTTATTGAGATTTAATTTATATAAAAAGCATACATTTCATGTTTTTACTTTGTTGTGCTTCTGACATTGAACCTACAACATTATTCATCCTAAGAACATGCTCTGTCACTGAACTATATACGCCCAGGCTTAACGTGTGTAGTTTGATGACTTTGGACACATGCATGTACATGTGATAGCATCACTATGGTCATGTTAATCTAGTTTCTATCTAAATTTCCTGTGCCGTGTGTGTGTATATAAGAATACAGCATGAAATATAAATTCTTAACAACTCTTTTATTTCAAGAATACTTTGCTAGTTTTGGGTACTATGTCGTACAGTGTATCTCTGGAATTTGCTCATCTTACACAACTGAAACTTTATGCTCATCTAACAAGAACTCATCAACCTACCTCCTTGTTCTTCTAAACATATTCCTATGGCATTTTCACTGCTTGGTCTCCTTGTTTATTTTGTGAATGTGTTATATTTCGCTAGCTATTCCTGCTTTTCGAATTCCTTGGCCAGGCTACTACAATCTTCCTTTTCTTTTCCTGTTTGCAGAAGCCAGCCCCTCACCTATTCCAATCAGCCCTATTTTTATTTATTTCACTTTATGAGAACTTTCAAATGCAGGTCTTTCTTGTGATCTTCTGACTCTCATTCATATCCCTGGTCAAGGTGATGGACCGAACCTCATGACTCTCCTCCCTCTCTCACTCCACATCTCTCATTATTAAATCTTTCTTCCAGCTGCCTCCTCAGTTCCTTCCAGAAGTTCATCTCTTAGCCATCTTCTCTGTTCTCATACACTTGCTCTTGGTACTCAGCAACCACACTGAAAGATTTCAGAATATCACCTGTGCATGGACAACCTCAGTCTAGCCTTTGACATTAGCCTACTGTATGAGTTCTTTTTCAGCTTTTTGGTGTCTAATGAAGCGTTTGCTTGTAATGTTGTTCTTTTGCTTCAAGTTTAGGACATCCAAAATTTAGTTCTCTTCCTATACAGCAATATTTCATGCTCATATTTTGACAAAATGTTGTAGATTATAGCTACCTGGGACATTGCATTAGAGATTCAGAAGTGACTGAACTATGAGTTATAGATTATATCTTCATCTTTCCAGTTCTGTTTCCTTTCTCTAGTCTCAGTATTAAAATCCAACAATCATTTCTACAGTCACCAAGAGTCTGCCTGGCAGTTACAATACATGCAGTATATACTTCAATATGACTGCTCACATAAAAACGGGTCATAACACAACAGCACAGCAGGAATCAGCCTGTGCACAAGAAAAGACCACCTCATGTTTGTTTGATTTTACTACATCAAATCATTTCACTTTAATTTAAATTTCAGGGTCAACAGACATGCACCTTTGTAGATATTTAATTAGGGTTAGATGTGTACTGCCTATTTAATTAGGATTAAGCACGTCCTGCTGCCAAGACAGGGAACACATAGCCTGCATTTTCCAAAAGAACACAAAAACTCAGCAGCAACATCCACTTCCTGGAACATCAACAGTTGGAGCTCATCATTTGGTATAAAGTGGGTTTTGCTTTAAAATTGGAAGACTTCATCTTCATGCTGTTTCTCCCTTTGGAGTAGGACTAGAGTGATAAACACCTGCTGGGCATCTAGAGGTTTGCCAGACTCATCTTACAAAGCAAATGGAGAATGAAGACAGCCCAGATTGCTTCTTCTGGCAGGAATTCTGCGGCCATGCTCCCACACGATCGGCCTATCCCTGCAGCCACAGAGACACAGCTATACTGTACTGAAAAATTATCTCTCACAAGTCAAAACATGGGATGCATTATTTATGCACTATTTTTTTGGCCCCTTTTTGTTGTTGGTTATATTTTAGAGTGGATTTTCAGTCGTGTTAATGGATCAGAGAACCAAACTGAAAGGCAATTAACAGTACGTGATGGATATGTGTGCACGTTGTATGAACAGTGGAGGCAGGCAGATCTAAAAGCTGGATCACTGTTGATAGAGCACACCACCAACAGCACCAAGCTACTTTATTTTTTTCATGTTGCGCATTTACATAGGTTGTTCTTCATCTTGCTGACCTGGGTTTCTTGGTCCATGCTAGCCAGCATGGACCATAATTCATCATCTGTATTTTGAGTGTCACACTCCTAACTTCTCTTTTGGTTGTTTCTTCCTTTGGTTTTGACATCTGTGGTGTTAGGTGCCCTGGGCACACTTCCTCTCATCAGGACCCTGCTCTGCTCTGACATCATCCATCCTATATGGTCCTTTATGGCCTGGGGAATCAGACACGTGACTTAGTGCAAGGATGCCTTCCTGCATCCGCTCTCCATATTTGTATTCTGCAGAGGAAAACTATTGTGTCATTTTTTCTATTGGACATCTTCCAGGAATGCTTAACTGTCCTTAGGATAAAACACATGCTTCTCAGGATTGAATTCAAGTGGATTTACACGATTCAGTCTTTAACTTTGGCCACTTTTTCATGCCTATCTTAGGCTCCTATAGACCAGGCCTTCTCACAAAAGCCAAACAGTTGGTACTCCTTCAGGTCCTGCAACATTTGCATATAGAGTATTATCCGTCTAGTTCAGGACTAAGTTCCTCATGAAAGCCCTCTTTGACACACAGGTATTGATTCCCAAACTTACATTCACACAGGTATAAATCACACATGAGTACATGTCCACACACACACTCTCTCAAGGTTGGGCTTGTTCTTTGTTTTAAAGTTGATTTTTATAGCCAGTGGAAGCTTTCCAGCATTGAAGAGATAGGCCAGTCTTAAAGAGACACAGAGTGGTCTTACTCCTGTAATCCTAGAATTTGGGCATCTGAGGCAGGAGGATTACCATGAGTTTGTGGATGGATTAGATTAGAGAGTTAGAACTTATCTAAAAAAAAAAAGCCAAACCAAATGACAACACCACAAAGGAAAGGTAATAAGTAAAGATAAAGATGAGTATAAAATGTTATGCCTATAGCCGTCAAATGATGGATATCAAACAGATATAAAAATTGACTGAACAGTTGGTTGACACTAAAATGTTTTAAATATATGTGTGGTAATTGATATTGATTGACAAACTGATGATATTTAGAGTCACCATGGGAACAGACCACTGGTAGGTCTCTAAAGAATTTTCTACATTAATATTGAGGTGGAAAGACCAACTCTTAATGTAGGTGACACTGTTCCCTAGACTTATGTACCAGACTGAATAAAGGAAGAAGGGAGCTGAACTCCCTTACTCCTTATTATCTCCTTCCTGGCTGTGAACACAATGTGACCAGCAGACTCAAGCTCCTGATCCATGACTCCTTGACCTGATGGACTGTGCTTCTTCACACTGTGAGCCAAAATCCCTCTTCCTTCCTAAAGAAGCTGTTTTTGTTCACAGCAATGAGGAATTCAACTAACATAATATGCATATTTAAATTTATATTTAAATACATGACTGTTTTAAACATGTGTCTTTTTGTTTTGGCTGAGCATAAAAGAAGAGTTGGGGACTATTCTCATGGCAGTGGAGTGTTGGAGACTATGAGCAACCGCAGCTGCATCGGGATATTCTTGGTTCTGATGGTCTGCTTATCCATAAACTGGTGGTTTAATATCTTCAAGAGCTGCCTTAGACCTTTGTGGTCAGAAGAGGAGGTTGAATTGAGAACAAAATAAATAGGGAAACCTCAAAATACAAGGCCTAGGGAAATAGTCACAAAAAGGATTATAAATAAAATTGACAACCACCCACTGATACAGAGAGAAGACAGATGTGTGCAAGTGTAACCACAGCAAAGGTAATCTTTTTTTTTTTCGAATGCAAATCCCTAGACTGCATTTCACGTGAATCAGGATTCCAAAAAGGAAAAAAATCTAATCTTCTCACTAAGCCTGGAATCTTAATAGAAAGAAGTTTGATTAAAAGTGAACCCACCAGGGTAGTACGTATCAGGCATGCTGAAAAGCAAATATAAGACTGGCTTCAGAGAAGTACACCTTCAGTGAAATCTCATCTGCTGAAATATTCTGGGAAGCATACAAAACAGACTAGGCCCAAACGAATGAAGCATAATACCGGTGATTTGTTGAAATTATAAGAAAACAATAGGACACTTTAAAAAATCGCACATTTGAACCACAATCAAGATTGAGAGATGACTCAGGGTATGAGTCCATGTAGAAGTTGGATGCAGTAGTGAGAGTGTTTGTAATACCAACACTCCTACAGGGAGATGGGGCAGGTCAGAGACAGGAGTATCCCCAATGACTGAAGGACAGCTAGCCCAATGAATGATGCACACAACCAAGAAAGAGATGCTGTCTCCAAAAAGGTTGAAGACAAATGCTCACCCCCAAGGTTATCCTCTGACCACTACCAGTAATTCAGTGGCATGCATGTACTTAAGTCTCTCTCTCTCTCTCTCTCTCTCTCTCTCTCTCAAAGAATATAAATTATATTTTGTTAAAATAAAAAGTAAATGGATGCCCTCAAAAAGAACAAGCTACAAATAAATAAAGGACAGTAAATAGATAGGTTGGAAAAGATTTCTCAGAATATAGCATTGAGAACTGAAGAACTATAAAACACAAAGGATAAATTAAAAGCCATGGAGGTAGAAGAAGAGGGCTATGCAGTGGATATCTGAGAAGGAAGCAGTTGAGAAAAAAGGAGAGAAACCATATTTGTTAAGGTATTGTGTAAGAATGTCAAAAATAGGTAAAAATTAGAAATCCCTAAAGAAATATTATGAGACACAAGCAGGCTAATAAAATGTCACCTATAAAACTGAAGGATACGGTTTTATAACCCTAAAGAGAAAGATAATAAGGACTTGAGGACAGTAGAAATAAATGGTAGATTGCCTTAAAGACAAACTCTGCTGGCTCATGCCCCCAAACTAGCAGGGACCCTAGCTGATTGTTCTCCTGTCTGTCTGCAAAGTCCTAAAGGAAATGAACTTAGTCTTAAACAAGTGGTTCAAGTTAACATCTGTGGCAGGGGACTAAAAACCACATTTTTACATATATTAATGAATAAATTCTCCTATGGATGCAACAAAGACGTCAAGAAGAGCAGACAGCAAGCAGTGACTGGACGCAGATGAGCAAACCCGTGCGACAACACAGAGCACTTCTTAGCTAGGACAGCGGCAGTGGCTATGAGTTCTGGAAATTAAACAGATGCAGTAAAACTGATCCATAGTGTCTAAGAAGGAAAAGATCCCAAGAAAAGGCACAGGACACAGAGAGAGATACAGAGACCTACTCATTCACACACTCAGGAATCTCATAAAAACACTAAACTGGAAGCAATAATATACACACAAAGGGCCTTTAGGGTAAAAAGAAAGAAAAATATATGTAAGCAAAATACAATAAAACAAGATAAAATTAAAGTTAGAAATGGGAGAAAAACCCAGGCATAACTTTTTTCCCCCCTAGATCAAAAGGTTTTTATTCTTTATCATCATGTTGCAGATAAACCCTCTTCTGACTACACAAAGTAACCTAGGAACATTTCTCCAACTGGAAACAAAAAGGTCTGTTACAATATGGTCTGCAGGGCCCAGAAGACTCTAGGTTCCAGGTTCCTTTCTGGAGGTTATTCTCACAGCACACAGCAACAATGCCCAGCATTAAGTTCCACAAAATCACCAGATTCAAACTCTACATCACCAAGCCACAACTCGATAACAACCGTGAATAGTCACAAATGTCCAAGTGGCACAGAGCAGATATAACATTTTAAGACAAGAAACCTCCAAAGGTCTGATTAAGTTAGTTTTCTGTCAGCTATCTACTGCTGGGCATGCATCCTAACCTTAAGAATAGTTTGTTATTCTTAACCCATGGAGACTCCCTTGTAAGTGTTTATCAGTTGGAGGTAACTTCTGGATTAGGAGTGAGGGTGTATGTCCTCTTCTTTCAGCTCTAGCACCTCACCTAGCGCAGACCTGTGGAGTTCTGTACATGCTGTCTCGGTCTCTGTGAGCTCATATGTCCACCAGCCTTGTTGATTTAGAGGGTCTTATTTTGTTGGTATCTTCCATCTGGCTTGTGCCTTCTTTATTCCTCCTCTTCTACAGGACTCCCTGAGCTCCAAGGGGGAGGGATTTGATGGAGACATCCCATTGATTTAGATGGTAATTGTACCTAAAATAAACTTTCTCTGCAACACTGATATTGGTATTTGACCCCCCCCCTCAAAAAAAAGGATACCATAGTCCAGCCAAGTAGACTGAAAAGTTTATTCACCTCTTGCCTGAAAGGCAGGAACTAGGTGAGGATCTGACCTTAGGCAGAGGAGGATCAGATGTGAAAGGGAAAGTGAGGTTGGGCACTCGTGCGGATGTGTAGGGGATCAGGCTGGCTGTGCTAACAGGAAAAGACCGAGGATTGAACGGCAGTAGATATATGGATACAATTGGAGGTGGGTCAGAGAACAGGTTTCCAAAAGCAAACGTCAGATTGCTGAGTAGAGCTAAGGGCTGTGATTACAGACTTAAGGGAGACTTCAAACTCTTTAATAAATGATTGTTGCATAGCTATTTCACATCACCTTAGATGGCCTCTCTCAGTGTTTGCACAGTGTTTCTCTAGTTGATGACCATGTATCCTGCTGTAATCTCTTTTTCAGAAGTGCTAACTGTGGCATGCTTTGAGGAGAGCCTTGCTAATGTTCATCTTGAATGCAACGTTTCACATACAATCAAACATAAAATTCTGCATGGTATACGGCTCACATGGTGAATCAACTTAAGGTGAAGAATGTTGTTACTGAGATTGATTTCAGTGTTATTGGTGAGAACAATCTCAATGATAGATGTTCTTAATAGGCATTCTCCATGCATGACTTCTGCATGGCCTGAAAATCATACACTGTTGTGTGTGACTAGCTTGCAGGCTGGGCATCATGTCCCCATATGTATGAACAGATGAAAGATTTGGTTTCTTGATTCTCTTTCTACAGATCTGTCTATTGGCATGTTATATTAGCCCCAGAAAGTGGCTAGGAGGTGGTATTTATCTACAGCTTTAATTTATTTTTATTCTTTTTCTCTGGGTTATCTGGCAAGCAGAATATGTTCATTTAAGGAATAAAAAGGTTTAACAGATTCTTCAGAAATGTGGTCATAAGGCCTATGTGGGTGGCAGGCCACTTAAATTCCTGCAGAAATGGAACATGTTTGCACTTGTCAAACATGATACCTGTTCCAGTAGATCTGGTATGTTACACCTATGTTTTGGTTCAGGCTTTATTGCCAGACCATATGATATGTGCTTAACCCATCAGTGTTGGCTTAATGTCTTTTATCTTAAAAATGATTGCAATACTTATTTTACCTAGGGCACAGGATTGGAAAGAGGATTAAATAAAATGTTATGTAATATAATCTTTAGAGTATACGAATGCACATGTGTTAGCCACGGTTCTACACAGAAACAGCACAAACAGGATATACATAGAATTTACCCCCCCTCGCTTTCAGAGAGGTTTATTTTAAAGAATTGTCACACATAATTTTGTGGTCAACGAGGCTGAAATCTACACAACAGGCTGTCAGTCAGGAAATTCAAGGAGGAGTTGGAATTGTCTGTAGAGTCCCACACTGCAGTCTGGAAATTTGAACAGAGCTTCTGGGTCACAGACTTGAGGCGGAATCCTTTCTTTCTGAGGAAACCTCAGACTTTGCTTGCAAGGTGAGACCTGCAGGCAGTATGGGAATAGGGGATGGAAATTTAATGGCTTAAATGGCAATCACATCTTTTGAAAACGACCTTTGCAACAACACACAGACGAGTGTTCGACCAAATAATGAGCACACTGCAGGTGCAATTGCCTAGTCAGGTTATAAAATTAACTCTTAATTAACTCTTGCAACACGGCATGAAGATTAATATCTGACTATTCAGTTAGGGTACCTGGATCTAAGCCTACCTCTGTCCTTGGGGAACAAAGAGTCCTTGAGTAAGTACTGAACCCTCTCTGTGATTCAGCTTCCTCATCTTTCAGGTAATACGCATATTGTGTTCAGAATAAGACATGGCAGAATAAATGTTCAGTAAAAATGACTATCACTGGACCCACTAAGGACTATTCCTGTTATTTTGAATTATTGTGGTGTGGATGGATATGCATGCCACCGCTCTTGTGTGGAGGTCAGAGGGCAACTTGCACGTGCCAATTCTCCCTTCCACTATGTGAGTCCTGAGGATCAAACTCAGGTCATAAACAGTGTAGATATCTGACCTTTCTAAGACGATAGTTCACCCTCACTACTCGGGTTTATGTTATTGCTTGACAAAGAACTGAAAAGTTAGCCATCTGTCCATTACAAAGCCATGCTGGCCTCCAGGAACTATCTTAGTGGTGGATGTGTAATATCATGTTGCGTTTTTCATTAAGTTGTTGTTAGAGTCTCAGATGGTTGTAGTTTATTTCCCTGCATCTGAACATGTCAGCATTACTTAAAAACAATTTGTTTGTCAGTGAGTTTATTAATGCTCCAGTGATTTTGCCATTTCAAACTCTCACTGATTTTTTTCTCTTAGAACTACTTCATCAACTGTGTGGGTTTTCCTTTGGACACATAATTGCACATTTAATAAGTGCCCAATTCCATTAGCATAACTGCATGTGGGAGAAACTGTGGGTTCTTAGTGACTTCACATTAGTTCTCTTTAGGTTAGAATTAATTTGGCTGAGAAGATGAAAATAGGAATAAAAAAAGAATTAAAATTTGTAATGGTTAAGTGACCATATATTATTAAAGCTAATCTAATATTTACCTGTTTTCAAGACAAAATTTGAACATAGGTTTACTAAATCATGAATGAGTGAAAAGCCAGTGTCATTTGTACTAATACACACAATATGGTTGTTTACTGGGGAGACTGTCACAGTGTGCAGATTCTGACTTGAGTTGAGGGGTCCATTTCACATTTAGAAGCTTCATTTCATTGGCTATTTGTATGATTTAATTTTGAAGCAGAACTCTTAATTATCAAACTTAGAAATGACTGCAGAACATTTTAGAATACCCACTCATTAATTTTCTCTAGACTTTTTTTCTATTAAAGGATTAATCTAAGTTTCAACTCTTCTGCCATCAATAAGCCTTGGAAGCATTGGGAGGTGTCTAAAATATGTTTGGAAGGCCCACAGTTTGGATAAAGGGAACAAAAGTAATGTATTAATTTTCAATCAGAGGTTCATATTTTTAAAATAATTGCTTGCTTTGAACAATTCTTTTTCTTCTTTAATTTCAATTTGGATTACCCAAAGGATAGAATAAATTTTTATACTGGACTGTGAAGGGATTTAAGCATGCTTTGCAACTGTGAAAAATCTCTTCAGCATCTTGAAGATTTGTTTTAAAGGGAGTATTTAGATGACTGCAAACTTATCTTTTAATAGTCACTTCATATGTATTTTTAAAAAGACATCTACTCTGCTTCTAGTTAATGTTTATCTTTATAAATCTGTTTAGATTCTTCAAAGGGGAGAATTCATATTTGAGCACCAAGGTGATACCTTGCCATCCCTTCTTTAAGATTGTTTGGTATTCAACTGAAGAAGACATTAATCATTACCGTCACAAACATTAACATTTCTAATTTTAAAGATTTCTTTCGGTGTTTGCAAAGAGTTATTTGACTTTTTATAAGTGTCCAAAATTATCTGACACCCTGATTTTGGTTATGTAGAAAACTGCATAAAGTCAAACCTCCCATCTGGAGCATCTGCAGGTATAATCCTTTGCTATAGACTGTCCTACACTTATTATTTTTATGCATAAAGTATGCTTAATTTTACTCAAGTTGTTCTGATGATTGCATATCAAAACTCTGTTATCAAATGTTTCAGCATCAATTAACAAAAACCTGATGCAAGCTGAACTAACAAAAAGTAGTTTGACTCACATTAAGAAGCTGCAGAAGTAAAATGCACTATTATCACAAAATAGCATTGCTGGGTATCTTAAAAACAACAGAAAATTAATTTTCGATGCTTTAAAAACTGAGAAGTCTGAGATGGAGATGCCAACAGACTTAGTATCTTGGTGCCTTCTCCTTGGTTCCCTAGGGCCTAGAAGCGGGGAACTCATATTGGTGCCACTTGCGCTTGAAACTGGGACCCCCTCTGAGCCTAGAATTAGGCTGGAGGCCAGCAATTCCCTCCAAATCCTCCTGTCTTTGCCCAGCACCCCCAGCACCCCCAGCACCCCCAGCTCAAGGGTTGCAGGCTTGTGCCCTGCCCCACCTGGCTCTTTGTGTGGTTGCTATCATTGAGCAGGAAGTGCTCTTACCCATTCCAGTCATTTCTCTAGCATCTTAAAATTCTTTAATAAAGGTCTTAATAGTTTTATTTTGTTTCTGTTTGCAAATTAAGTAGTTGACTTCATTTCTAGCATGGGAGGGGTAGATTTGGAGTTTCCTTATTATTCCCCATCTTTTCTTTCTTTGTTTTTAATTACTTGAAGGTGTTCATTAACTGGAAAGATAAATACTCTCCTAAGACTTTATTAAAAATATCAGTCAAACATTCCTTTATGAGAGGAATTTTAATGTAGACCAGGTTTGCAATTTAATAAAGGTGAAGAGGGTTTAATATTTATAGGTAGATTGCTCTGCACGGTGTGAGAAATATAGAAAATTTACTTTTGAAAGTTGAGTAACTATGATTCTCAGTTCACTTTTATAGGATTTGACTATGAAATTAGTTTATAGATTGGCTCTTATTGATTATGTGTGCAGGTTAGATTTTTTTTAAAGCTTTCCTTGCAATAGGTGGTGAGGCAATGCTTATTCAGTTTAGTCATCCAAGTCAATATTCTATATGAGCATATTGATTTTGGTCTGAAAGGGCTTAACATCTGTCATGTTGAAGACAGTTGTTACAGAATGAAGACCTGCAAGAAGCCAGTTGTTGAGTTACCAGTTAAGACCCGTATTCTTCATATCTTTTGACATAAATGTATGCAAGCAAAGGGTACTTGAAAATAAAGTTTCTAAAGGCGAGATTACCTATGATATATTTCCAGTAGGTTTTGCCCAATCTCTACTTTATAATTGGGCTGAGATCAAACAGTTTTGCTTGGATTTTACTTCATTTGTTTGAGTTTATTCACTAGATCTGTGTTAATCCTGGCATTTGAGAAATTGGAGTGAATGACCATCCTGTCCCCAAAGCATTAAAATATCTCTTCTAAGGAAGGGAAGGGGATCTCAGTCTTTTGAATTCACTGAATCCTTGGGAGGGTCAAGAGGCCGTGATCAACTTCCTTGATCTGGCAAGTTCACAAACCCTTCCATGTTTATTACTGTGTGTCACATGTGGGAAGTTTCCTGGGGGAAGAAACTAATTTTTTTGAGCTAACCTAGGAGGTTCATCCACTTTGGTAAAATTCCAAGACCCAGCTTTGATAATGTCCCATTGGGCCCCATAATGATGAATACAGGTAAAATAAGCTGGGAGGCTCATGGGTAGAGTCTAGGTAATTGGTTCAGATTCTGAAACAAGGGACTTGCAAAGTTTCCTTGAACACAAAGCTTTCCCTGTTGTAGAAGGAAATCAAGATGTTCAAATTACATTTTCACCTAACTACAGATAAATGGGTCTCAACTGCTTGGGTGAGTGGGTTAGGCATGTACCCACCTTTCATGTGAGAGATACCCACATTAGCATTAGAATAGCAAGCATTTACTGAAATGATAAGTTTCAATTACTCAGCTTTTAAAAACTAAGATTTATATCTATGGGTATATTGCCTGTATGGATGGCTGTGTGTCATTTGTGTGTCTGGTACCTGCAGAGGATAGAGAAGGCATCAGTTCCCTGGAACCAGAGTTATAAACCATTGGGAGCAACCAAGTGGGTGATGGAATAAGAACCCTGGTCCTCTGAAAGAGTCTCCAGTGTTCTTAATCTCTGAACCATTTACTGAGCCCCAAGTTTGTACTATTTTTGTGTGATAATCCTCATGAAACAATACAGTTATTATCCATATTTTAATGATAAAAAGTCAGAGACTTAGAGACTTTGAGTGACTTCACAAACTTGGTAACTGGCAGATGAATACTCTTACTTGATCCTTTATGCTAAGACTTAGCTGCTACTTGAGAACCTTCTGCTATAATTTTCACACTAGTGCAGTGGTTCTCAACCTGTGGGCCACAACTCCTTTAGCAAATTTCTGTCTCCAAAATAATTTACATTATGATTCATGACAGTAGCAAAATACAGTTATGAAGTGGCAACACAAATAATTTTATTTTGGGATGTCACCACAACATGAAGAACTGTATTAAACTGCATTAAATGTATCATATCATTAGGAAGGTTGAGAACCACAACCTTCTCCAAGTTCACTGAGTGGGGATTGGAGGATCTAGGAATAAATTAAAAACAAAAGAATGTATGTAGTTCTTAACATTCCTATTTGACATGTTCTGAAAAGCCAGACAATACTTTTTGTGGTGTATGAATCTGGAATATAAGCGATAACAGATTAAGTGTTAAACTTCAAATTTAGTATCTGAACCAAACTTTACAGTGTTGTTAGGTTGTTACCATGTCAGATAGTGCTGTAGTTTGTGACATCCTTGGAAGGAAAAAAAAGAAAGATATGAAGGAAGGAAGGAAGGAAGGAAGGAAGGAAGGAAGGAAGGAAGGAAGGAA
>LOEQ01002774.1:1793-14032 GCA_001685075.1 Bramus lutescens
CTATTTTCATTCTTCTACAGGTTGACATCCAGTTCTGCCAGCACCATTTGTTGTTGTTTCTTCCATTGTATACTTTTAGCTCATTTGTTGAAAATCAGGTGTTCATAGGTTTTTGGGTTAATATCTGGATCTTCTATTTGATTCTATTGGTTGACTTCTCTGTTTTTATGCCAGTACCAAGCTGTTTTCAGTACTGTAGCTCTGTGACAGAGTTTGAAGTCAGGGTAGGTAAATGCCTCCAGAAGTTCCTTTATTGTAGAATATTGTTTTGGTTATCCTGTTTTTTTCCATATAAAGTTGATTATTGTTCTCTCAAGGTCTGTGAAGAATTTTGTTAGGATTTTAATGGGCATTGCATTGAATTTATAGATTGCCTTTGGTAGAATTGCCATTTTTAATATGTTGATCCTACCCATCCAAGAGCAGTTCTTATAATGTCCTTATTCTAATTAGGTATCAAACAAACATTATTTAAAACCTTTAACATTAAACATAATTCTCTTTAAAATTAAATTTGTTAATTTAATTTTGCCTTAATTTGTAGGTTCTCATTCTCTGCTTTGAGATTCCACAGTAGTATGCTCTTGTTTGTTGAACTGATGTAATATATTGAGTAGGTCTAAATATGTACACATTTCAATAGCTTATATTACAATACACAAACAGATGTTTATCATATTATAGATGTATATTACATTATATATTTTTATTATATACATATAAGAACACACACGCACATACACACACACACAGAATTTACCGGTTCCAAAACCCTACCATGAATATTCACATGTAAAAAGCACACTTTTATACAAGGAGTATCAATAAAGCTGAACTGCATGTGTTCAATAATCCTGAAACTCAGAATTTCCTTTAGTTTTGATTATTAATGAGTGAAAAGAATAACACCACATAAAGCTTGTCTTTTACAACATTTATTTAAAGACATAATAATGGGAAATTTTGATCTACTACATTTATAGACAAGTCATATGCTATTTTTAAATGTGTTCCATATTCTACTTGGTTAGATATCATTTATTTTCCAAAATTGTGATTCTATATACAATTCATTTCAAGAAATCCTTAGGTTAAAATTTAAAAATATATTAAAATATTTAACAATATATGTGTGTGAGATATATTTTTCAAAATATGCATGCTTGATGCTCTGCACACTACTTAAGAAGAAAAATAATATAAATGTTATCAAGCCATGAACTCTAAGAACTATATTAATGACTAAACATCCAGGGTTGACAAACTGATGTAACAGGAGTGTGGATATCGTGGGAATAATTAACTACTTTCTAGTTGCATTCGAGGCTCACTCCACAAGTTGAAACTCATATCTGGCACTATTATCAACTCAAGGGCCATTGGTGCCATATGTCATAGATACTTGAAAAGGACCTACTGCTAAATAGATACAAGATTAAATAAACTAGTAGCAATGAATTAAACACATAGATTAGGGCATTTTTGTTGTGGGAGGCCACTTGTTCATTTCCTGGCCACCCAGACTCTAGAAATAACCACACAGAAACCCTATTATTTAAATCACTGCTTGGCCTATTAGCTCTAACTTCTTATTGGATAGCTTTTACATCTTAATTTAACCCATTTCCATTATTTTATATTTTGCCATGAGGATCGTGGCCTACCAGCAAGTTTTTGTGTCTGTCACCAGCAGCGGCTCCATGACTTCTCCTTGACTTTGTTTCTTTCTCTCAGCATTCAGCCTATATTTCCCCCACCTTGTTCTACTTTTCTGCCCTTTCACAGGCCAAGACAGTTTCTTTATTAACCAATGGTACAGCATACATGGGGAATCCCACATCACATTTTTAACCCTCAAACCTCATTGTAGGAGCGTCTTTTTGAAGTAAATTGTGATTAACACAGAAACTCGCAATTGGTCAAACTTCACATAATACGATGCTTCACAGCACTCAGCATGAAGGGAGACATCAATAACATGTCCTCGTCTCCCAAGGCTCATTAATCCCTTCAGAAGAGGTTGGAAAGATTTTAACATAAATTGAAGATGAGCACAACAATAATGTGTTTGCTGAGTACACAAGGGAATCTAAACATATGAACTCACAGAAGTTGTAGCAGCAATCATAGGACCTGAGCAAGCTCAAGCCTGACAAAATTCTAGCATGTTTTGGGGGGGATTAATTCCCACCTCTCACTGAGGTGCTACTGGGAATTGATAACTGCTGTCAGAGAGATTATATTTTATATAGTGGTGGTCTTTGGAAGATTGACTAAGCTACATCAAAGGATCACATATCCAAGAGTATGTCAACATATATTGTACTTGGTGAGGTTAAAAAATACAAATGTGAATACAAAGTTGGATATGCAGGAAAAACATATGCATCTTGAAACTAAAATTCTAATACTATCTTTAGTAGAATTGATGAAATGATAAGAAAAAACTTTATAAAAGGAACAGTAATGTATGCCCAAATATACTGAAATCAAACAGAATAAATTCTCTGTATGTAAAAATGTTTATTGTCTTGTAGTTTCTTCTGCAGAACTACTCTTTTATAAATTACTTTAGAAAGTTATTTTTCTATAAATTATATTTAAAAGATTTTAAGACAAAGTGTGCTGAAGCATTTCTAAGGCACATTGGAAATACACTAAAATTTATAAATGCAAGTAAGTTGATCATAAGAAATGTATGTCAATGCCATCCATCAGGTTCTAGCAGTATTTATCATTAAATAAAGCCACTGTAGGTGAACAGAAGGTCTAGTGGTCACTGATTAACAGCAAAAGCATAAATTATTTGGAGAATTAAAGGTAGGTGACACATAAGGACAAAGTAAGTTGACAGATGCTGTTAAAGCTGTTAAAATTATTCCCTAGACAAGCTGTCACTATCTCTAACCAGAAGTAGTGACCCTAGTACAGAAAGCTGAGAGTCAGTAAGTTCCAGTCTGATTACTGAGAGTAAAAGTAACTCTAAAGAAATGGAAGCTCAGCATTTTACAGCAGAAGATTTCAACTCGAAACTGAAAGACCATTATTATCATCAATTGACCAAAAATAGAGTTCATAGCAGTTGGTATCCTGGAAGACTGAGAAAGCAAAGAAAATGGAAAGAGTTAGAAGAAAAAAAATATTATTTCTAGAGGAAGAATGATAGCATTGAGTTTTTGCCTTGTGACCTCGTAACACTTTCGTGCTTGACTTGCAAGCTGACTGGGGAGCAGACGTCTTAATACCCTTAGTAGAGCTTGAAAGCCAGGTGTTACTTACCATCTGGATGAGATGTGTTCAGCCGCTGCCATGGGACATGCAGAAAAGCCAGCATTATAAGCTAATGGGAAATATATTAATAAATGTTCTCTGTTGCTAATGAAATAATTTTTCATTACGAATATGGCAGTTCCTGCTAGTTGCAGCCCTTCCAGGAATGAGAGATAATGAATATAGCAATTTGCAATGATTGTTACATCGAGAACTGTACAAGAGTTTGTTATATTTTTACAGATAACTTTTTAGAAAACATACAGCAATGCAGCTGCATGTGAAGGCCATGCTCATGTTTTAGACTGTTCATTTAATATTCCAGGTGAAGCATTCAACTGCAGTTGTGTTTAGAGCAGGTACTAAAACAAACTTGCACACATTGTTTAATGTGTTAGGAAAGTTTGGTATAGGATGTATAGGTGTGCACCACCACCGCCTGGTGGATATATGAAATTTTTGAAGCCATGCACTGGAAAACATGAATCTCAAATCAGTGTAATTATACAAAAAATATATTTTTAAATTTATAATTCAAAATTCAAGAAAAACACATTAATTTAGTTATCATTACAAATTTTATGCATTCACTTTCACTATCTTCCTAACAAAGGGTATATTTAGCTCTTTCTCATTTAACAAATATCATTTTCATAAATATTCATAATTAAAATTTAATAAGGATCTTTAGAATTTTTACCAATTGTTTTGGTAAAAATAGGTACAAAATATTTCTTGTTTAATGATTTAATACTAAACTATTATATCTACATATTTTTGCACATCTTTTATTGATACAAAATCTGTACTTTTGTCTTTTATTCCAAGTTCCTTGAATTTTAAATATGAAGATTATTTCATAGTTTCATAATTGTTTTATCTTATTAGTTGGCTCATTTTTAAGGAAAACCTAGCAAAAAAATGCATTGTTTCTCTGCAAGCAAATGAAGAAAGCAAATTAAGCATATTACACCTGTTGTTGTGAGGTCATTTGTATCTAGATGCATAACTAGTGGCATTAAGCTAATATGTCTGACTACCAATAACTTTTTTAAGTAACAATGCAAAATGCACAAAGGAAAATTCAAATTTCAATATATTCTTCTGAGTTATATTAATAACAGACCAACTGCAAAAGGGCAAAGAGCAGTAATTAGTTGTGATACAAAATGTAAAATTTATAGTCAAATAATTTTGCTATCATAAGCTAGCCATAGATAGTGGCCAGTAGTGATATATTAGATCATTTCTAACAGTGACACAGCTGTTTTATTTGTTTTGTCTGTTTTCTAAAGACAGAGAAAAGAAGGTACAGAGTTGTGAGGGTAGAGAGGTGGCGAGAAACAAGGAAGACATGAGTCAGGGGAAACCATCATCAGAATCTATTTTGTGAAGCTATTTTCTTTTCTTTATTTGTTTTAAATATTATTTTTGAGAATTTCAGTCATATATACAATGAATTATACCAAACTTACCTCTTCACCTCCTGTGCCTTCCCTCATTCTACATTTTCCTCTGAAAAGTCCAAATCCCAAATTTATGTCTTTTGTTGGATAGCTCACTAAATTTAGGTACAGTTGTGAATTGTATATAGGTATTGGTGTTGGGTGACCCACTGGCTCATGAGAAACCTAGTAGTCGTAAAATCCTCAAGAAGAACGCTTGACCCATCCATCCCATCAAATTTCAACTGTTGATAGCTCACTCCTAAAAGACTGGGGGCTAGAGATCATCTACCACTTGTACACAGGAATTTTAGCTGAATTGATCTTTAGCAGGTCTGTGCAAAAACCCACAGCTTCTATGTTCTGGAGCATAATGATATAGCCATATCTTGTTTCTATGGCAGCATTTCACAAGACACCTTCTAATTCTCCAGATCAGACATTCTTTCCTGTTTCTTGCCTGTTCTGCCCTGAGCCTTTGTGTGGGAAATGTGCTAGAGGTGATTTGGAAGTGTGGTTTAGGATGAGCACTTAGTCTTTCATTCTAAGAAAATACTTTATTTTCAATTAAAAAAAGGAAAGAAAAATTACAGTCCTCAGGCTTGACAGCAAATACTTACACTTACTTAACTATCTTACTAATATGCTTTGTTTTTAATATGCTTTGTTGTATTACAATTTTCTTCTTTTTTGTACCTAGTACAATGGACACTGTGTGTTCTTTTCACAATATAAATATTCATGAGATAAAGTGCCAATTCTAATTTCTATCCAAAATATACATTTACACTCTCTGATTCTAAACTGGTTAATTATTTTCTCTGATACATTCAATAATTATTGCTTTAAAACCATTTTGTTTGTTTCTTTCCTTAATTTTTCTTCAACCACTGTCTATAAACAATATTATATTCACAAAATAAAATCAAATGTAAATGTTGAGGGAAAATTTGCTACAGTGTAATTTATATACCATATCTATAAGTACTATGATAATTTCTCAATTTACTGTATTTCCCAAAGCAGGTACATCATAAGAAACAAAAGTTAAACAAAAGGGAGAAAGCTTCCAATTCAGTTTCCAGATGTGAGTTTTGTTTTATTTTGATGTGACTATTTTAACCATTGATTTGTCTTTGCTCAACAACCACTAGAAAAACATGCATATGTGTGTGTAAATCTGTCTTGTGTCCTTTGCCTTGTGTGACATACTGTTCCAGTGATATATTCAGGATTCCCTTCTCAATACCATACCCCCTCTAATATTAAAGTTTTACATTCTCTCTCTCCCCTTCTTCTTTTCTCTCTCCTTCTCCCACTCTTTCTATATATCTCTCATTCTCCCATCTTCATCCTCTCATACAGGAATTGACAGAGGGTCTTGAGTGTGCTAGGCAAGCACTCTGTCATGGAACAACACCTGTACATCTCAAGAATTTCTTTGTTTTTAAATCTTAATTGAAATCTTTCTAATCGTCCCTGGTAGGTATTGAATATTTAATTCCTGTATCTCAGTCTTCTAGGAATCTGTCATTAAAAGCCTATGCCATCAGGTCCTTCTGTATTAAATGTCAGTCCTGTGACTCAATTTTTTTCATATTGACTTGGATAGTGTGGTTATTTTCTCATTTATATGCATTTGAGACTTTGTTTGCATTCATCCATAAGATATATATGCAGATATTTTTATTGGCATTATATTGATCAAAAAGTCAAATTCTCAAAAATTACATCATTGCAATATTGAGTCTCTCTCTAAATATATTACATAGCTTCCTATTCATTTATAAATCATAGAATGTATTTCGACTTTATTATTGTTTTCTTAATATTTCTTGTAGATATTTCAAATTTGCACCTAGGTAATTCTTTTATGATGATCTTAATGTTAATAATAATGTACATATAGTTTAGTAAAACATTCTACTTTTTATTTGCTGTTATATATGAAAGTGGTCATTTATTTATGCTATCCCTTTAGTTTGCAAGCTCATACTGAATTCAAAAGAATTTTAAAATCCTTTTCTTTTTTATAATATATTCATACATTCATAGATAGACACACAAGTAATTCACCAACAGAAACAACATTGTTTCTTCCTTCCAAAATACTTGTAAATTCTATTTTCTATATTATTAAATTAGTTAGAATTTCCAGTACCAGACTTTAAAGTAGCTTTGAAAGGTAAGCTCTTTTCTTTGTTGCTGATCTAAGCAGAAAATCTTTTAGCTTTTTCCTGATAAGAATCATGTTTAGAGTCAAGCATGGCATCACACGCCTATAACACCAATACTCAGTAGGTTGAGGCAAGACAACAAGGAGTTGAAAGCCATCCACACCTAGGTATGGAGTTTGAGGACAGCCTAGACTACATGAGACCTTGTCTCTAGAAAAATAATTATGTTCTTTATGTATTAAAAAGCAACCACATATTTCTGAAGATTCAAACCTGACATTCACAAATGAATGAAAACGTGTAATATTTTTCTTTCTAGGTCTTTCCTACTCTTACAGAATGATTATTTATAATTTTGTCTATATATCTATTATTCATTTGATTTTCCTTCACAGCTAAATAATATTCTACAGTGTAGTTGTACCAAATACTCATTAGCTATTCACCAATCCATGGACAGTTAGCTGTCTCTATTTCCTCTTCTTTTAACTAAAAAAAAAGGATGAATATGGATGAGAAATATGGATGAGAAGTTGTCTTTATAGTAGGGTAGGTAGTACTTTAGGTAGATGCTCATGAGTGTTGTAGGTGTAATGTATAATATATCCATTTACAAGCTTTTGAATGACTTTTACACCGACTTCTATACTAGTTTGCATTGCCACTACCAGTGAGTAAATGCTGCCCTATTACCACAACCATGCCAGTATTTGTAGTCATTTTGTTTTGTTATATTTTAGCCCTTTTCCTCCAAGACTTAGGTGTCACTGAAAAAGATAAAATATAAAATTTATAAGACCCAAATATGGTGGAAAAGTAGGAGGAAACACTATTTTCTTGACATGGCAGAAGTGTTATACAGATACATAGTAATTTTGGCAGGATGTAGAAGACCTGTACAAACTTAAGCTATACAGAATCCAGGTACAGCAAGGTTACCCAAAGTCATCCCTAACTAAGTAGCTATTGGCAATTTATTGCTGCTGGAAGACTGCAAGCTACTTTGTTTCAAGGATGTCCCTCTGAAATACAATTGAAGGCCACACATTAAAAAAATGGGTAATAGCAACTGCAGTATGAGACGGACTTTAATTAAGGTGGGTGGATAGGAAAGTGTTGGAACTGGCAGAATTGGGGAGTTGCCAGATGTGACCGATGTATACTCTATGAAATTTTCAAACAACTAATAAGAAAATGAGAAAAGAATTAAAAGTATAAACGTAAAATGATATCACTTTTGAATCATTCTGGAATATGTGATACCTTTTCTAAAAAGAAAAACAAACAAACAAAAACAAAATAAAAGCAAACAAAACCCTAAAAAGTAACAAAACAAAATAAAAAACAGTCACATTGTTACTGTTGATGATGGCTTTATTTTCTTGTACATGTCTTATAGATGAAGTTCCCCTCTCTCTGTAGTAAAAAGTTTCCTTTGGATTTTCAGTTTCCTTTGGATTTTGTTTTTTATCTTCACAACCAAGTGTTAGATTTAGTCAGATGCTTTTTCTGCCTATGTCAATATGATCACATGTGCTTTTCAATTCTTCTTCAGTTCGTTTCTCTGATAAATTGTATTTATTCATTTTCAAATGTGGAATTGTTTTACATGTTATGTTTATGATCTACAGGAAGCTGTCCAGTGCCATGGCCATACATTTATTTGTTTGTTCAATTTTTTTTTACAGAAAACCAAACATGGGCAGTGACATTTGATGATTTCATGGCATTTTATTAAAAAGAATGTTTTAATAAAATATATCTCCCTTCAGTAGCAAACACTGGAAGGATGGAACAAAGGAAATAAAAGAAGAGAGAAATAGAAATGTAGAGAAAATAATAAGGGACACACTTACTGGCTTATATTAATTAATAATTCCAGACACACAGGACATTACCTTACAACCTCGGGCTCTCCTTTTCTTAGAAAGGTTCTTCCCTGTGTTAGCTTTACTTTTTAGGTATATCTAATTAAGGAGGTGCTTAAATATACACCTGCAGCTCATTAGAATATACTGCCTAAGGTTGGACATAGTTATTTTTCCCACGAAGAATTAACAGAATGGTTGGCATTTATGGAAAGAATGAATATATTTGCATCTAAGGAAAAGACAGAGCCTCCTAGTAATTATCAGACACAAAACCCATAAAGTTTTTCCTACACTACTCCCTAAACATCTTCTGACCAAGGACAACTACAACAGGCATACCAAAGTGGGCAAGGGAAAGCCCATAAGACAACAACCATACCCAAAGACCTATTGCAACTAAGAATTGCTGAAAGAAAAAGAAAATACCAACTGGATATTGAATACCAAATGGTCTTTTCTAAAGACATGTATGCAAGTAACAGTATGCAGATTGAACTTATTATATTTGTGAATATATGTATATACAGATATTCATGTAACAATGACAACAGAGGTCATAAATTTGGCAGAGAGCAAGCAGGGGTATATCAGAGGGTTTGCAGGTAAGTATAGAAAGGGGGATTAATATAATGGACTAAATGGAATTATAATCTCAAAATTATAAGAAATTTTAAAAAAAAATAATGAGAGGAACTTTGAGGCACTGAGTCAGTAGTTTATTTCAGCAATTTACATAGTGTTTTGATTATCTAATTGATATTAAACAAACTAATGTAGAATTGGCAGTGACTATTCATAAGGACAGTAACAACAACAAGAAAAAACCCAACTGTCAGAGATTCAAATAACTCTAGAATAGATAATGTAATTGTGTTTCTTTCATATTAAAGAATCCGCTTTTTCCATTTATATGTACTTATTACAAAACATATCCATATTGTGAACAGAAATACAAAACTATATGTCTAATAAACTTTATCACTAAGTTCAGGGAAAATCAATGATGTTATATTTGAAATATAACTTACAGATTACATGTGTATAAGTGTACTGTTTGCCTAGGAGCTGCTATTTTATTGAATAAGTGCCATACTATATATTCAATTAACTACAAATAGGTTTAAAATATAAACAGGATCATTTAATATTTGTTTTGGTGTGTATTACAACACAGAATCTGTTTTAATTTCATTATTTAGAAGATAGTGCATTCTTATCTAATCTGGAACTACCTACAAAGGATTTATGTTTGAAGGACATGCATCTAGGATTGGTCCATGAAAAATGGTGTGTTAATAATTTGTTTAGAATTATGAAATGTGCTTGAATGTCCCATTGGGAACATTTTTTTAGTTTACTTTAAGCCTCAATGATTAAATCAGAAAGTAAATATTGTTTTCAATCAAACAGAAACTCATTTCTGAGAGATATTTAGACAATCTGTTTGATTACAATGAGTACCACCTCACACTAAAAAAAGCATGTAAGAATTGAAGACAGATATATTTAAATCCTATATCTGCCATTAAAATTTACTACATTGTGCTTAACATGAAACAGCTTTTATTTCAGTTTCATACATAAAATGAAAATCAGAACATCAATCTTTTGGTGCGGTCACAATAAATTCTATAGGAAATAGAAAACCTATTTAGCTTATATAAATCACTGGAAGATGTTTGTTCTCTGCTTTAACTTGTTATTATATCTTCACTCCTTCTTCTATGGAAGAAACACTTCACCATTGCTAGCTCATCTGCACTAGAAATCCACCACTCTCTGTAATTTGTGTTATTTCTAACTGGGTTTATCCGTTTCTGTGGGCAAAATAGAGTACGCTTGCCTACTTCTCTTCATTCCAGAGGAGATGTGGGCTCTATAATATTTCTAATGCTAATTCTTCTAGCAAAATGAATGAACCATGTCCCTTTTGACTGGGGCCATACCATGACAACTTACATGAATTCTTGTTTGCAACGTAACTATAACTATAAATGTCTGTATCCTCCAGTATATTGAAGTACTAGAAAACTATGTGTGTAGAAATCACTAGGATAAATTTGCCCTTACCTGTGAACAGTATCTAAGTTTTTCTTTGTGACCTTCCATTAAATCTTCCATAAAAAGTTTGTTTTAAACATTTTTAGATGATATTAAACTTTTAGATTTGTATTTAGTATGTAGCATATATTCAGCAGATTAAGTCATTGTTATTTAGTGGCAAAGAAAGCATCACGGAAATCAAAATAGATAATTGTACTTGATTTTAGATTAGATTTCTTGTTGAATTTCTCTAAGTGAGAAGTTGCCTTATTTCTGAAATAAAATGAATAATCTTGTTACATCATAAATTGCATAATATCGCAAAATATCTCTAAGACAAATTCTAATATTGTGGTAGCATTTAAAGGAAACTTTAATTGCAAACACATAGTAAAGCAGTTACATATCTGCATGTATCTAAGAAAAGTACTTTTGAAATAAGTTAGTTGGTTCAAAATGTTTCCTTTATTATCTGAATCCAATTATTGCACTTAGGCAATCTCTCTAAACTATTTTTATGTTCAATATATGAATAGCATAGCCTTAATTAACTGGGAATCTAAATTGAAATGATAGAATCCCAAACTAAGTAAGATCTGATGGAATAATGCTGCCATAATTTTCTATTCCTAAATTTTTTTACAGACTCTATTTCTTCATTATTGACATTGAACCCTTGGAGAAACGGCACCTTTTGTCATTATATCTCACCTCCTAGATAGTGCTATGTCTCCCAACTTTAAAAAATTCTTTTTGGAGACATTAGCATGATACAACCTGAACTTAAAAACTAAAGAACATATTTTAATGAGTTGATCTTTCAAAAATAAAAGAAAAGCCTAACTTAATCAAACTCTTGTATGATGCACTACTAGCTCCTGATGTCTCATATAAAAATAGGCGATGTGTGTTAAATTCTAGTTCCTTTTTAAATTTATTCTTCTCTCATATGATTCTAGCAATGAGAGCATCCCATCCCTCCAGTACTCCCAATATTGCCCATATCTCCACCCTTCTCTAGATCTATTCCTCCTCAATTTCCCTTCATAAGAGGGCAGGCCTCCCAAAGATAACAAGTAAATACAGCATAACAAGATACAATAAAATCAGGTAGAAACTCTTATATCAAGACTAGGTGTGTCAAACAATTGAGTAGGAGGGAAAAAGGTACCAAGGGCAGGCAAAACCGCCAAGACACCCCATTCCCACTGCTAGGAGTCCGACAACAATGCCTAAGCTAACAACCATAAACGAATATGCAGAGGGCATGGTTCAGACCCATGCAGGCTCCATGACTGCTGCTTCAGAATCTGTGAGTCCCTATGAGTTCTCTGCTTAGTTGATTCTATGGGCTAATGTAGGAGGGTCATCTGTTTATGTGTTACTTTCATTGGTTAATAAAGAAACTGCCTTGGCCCTTTTGATAGGCCAGC
>LOEQ01002774.1:17666-30958 GCA_001685075.1 Bramus lutescens
TCTTTCTTTCTTTCTTTCTTTCTTCCTTCCTTCCTTCCTTTCTTTCTTTCTTTCGTTTTTCTTTCTTTCTGTTTTTTTTTCTTTCTTTCCTAGCATGCTCTCTGATTTCTTGCTGGCAGTTGGATATTTTAATCTTATAATGGAGTATTCAAGGACTCTCCACCACTACAGGGCCATATACATTCTGGGAAAGCACTGTGTTTTGTTACTGCTTTCCATTTTGTTATTATTCATTCTATCTTTCTTTATGATAAGCAGGAATCTAAGATCTATCACAAATTCTAACATTTTTTCAAGTAAGTCCCTCTCACAACTTACAATTTTCTGGTGGATAAGATTTGGTACTATAATTGAATATATTAGTTTTGCATGCCTGTGTCATCAGGAAGAATGAAGAAAAAGAAAGAAAACTTACAGGAGTGACATGTAATGCTGTTCTTTTAAATGACCTAGAAATTTTTCAGAAAGAAGGGGGTGGTTTGTGAAGTCAGGAGGTGTGGCCACAATGACCCCACCTCCCTACACATACCTATGTGATCAGAAGGGGCAGACAGTCAGACTTAAAGGACTAGATATCGCCCATTATGGCTCCCAGGTGCTACTTACATTTCCTTAGTTAATGCTAAATCAAGTAAAGGGAACATAGAAATGGTAGCTTCTATGTTGAAGGTTAAAATTATCACAAATCACCTATAATTCACTCTCCTGGCCTTCAATTAGAAACTGTAATCCTACAACAGAATTTCAAATTTCAACATCACTGCATCAGACAGAATTTGATTACCCCAAATTTGCTGTCCTTTACCTCCAAACAATCGCTGTGTTCCATTCTGTTCAATTTAGTTTAATTTAGTCCTCAAATTTCCACTTCTATGCCTATTTCCCTTAATATAGCTCATATTATATTGCTTCAGTTACACTATGTACAAACTTCAGATCTTGCATACATTTTTATTGCTACCTTACATTATTACTTGCTAATAACCATAATTAATATATTGCATTTTTTCATACAGCTGGTATCTCATTTCTTTCAAGGGTTTCCCCAGAGACCAATAGAAACAACAGAGTATGAAAAGAAAAGCCGTGCAATTTAACAAAGCCAGAATTCTTTTCAAGCCTCGGGCTAATGTTGTGACCTTATACAAGAAGTTCAAATTCTACAGAACTTCTTTATTGCAGTATTATCTGTATGAAAATGAAGGTGCTGCCTTATTAAACTAAATAACTTTTAAAGGCCTTCCAGTTTTCAATTTGTATTATTAAGTCTCATTCTGGTACACTCAAAAGCTTTGATGATGATAGTGATAAATATTAAGTCACCTTCTGCAGTGGAGGGATAGGGGACCTGGCACAGAAATAGCATAAATTCATTTGCAGTCTATGAGGTTGTTCACAACAGAGTGCTCACTAAAATTTGATTAATCAAAGACTTGTTAAACTGCTGGAGTTAGGAAGAAAGAAAGGAAATAGAAAGATGCAGAAAGAAAACACAAAATACCAAATTGAAATATTAAATGGATAATTTGCTCATGGGTAAATGAGGGGTAAAGCATGGTCCTTCCTCTTAAGCAAGTGGTACTTACTATGAAAGAGTAATGGATAATGTGTCTAATCTCATAGCTATCCTCCAAAATAATTCTACAATAACAAAGTGTTATAGGCCAAATGATTAAGGAAAAAAATCTTAAAATTTTTACTGCCATTGTTCTTTCTTTTAAATGTTTATTCCCTAGATCCTTTCATAGATTTCTCTACACTAAAATACAAATTATAAATGAGGACTATGTCTGCCAACAAGCACTGAACGAAATATACTTTCCTCAAGTCATCTATCAAGTGGGCAGCTGAAATATCAAATTATTCTAAAACTATTACACAATTTAATTTTTTACCTTGGTTTTCAAAGTATTGGGAAATAGACAACAATAGAGAGTTATGCAATGAGATAAAAGTACTCATGCAGTGAAAGATTGATTCACACTTTTATTCCTTTTAGCTAGTTAGTATAAATTAATATGCTGATTTTTATTATAAATATGGTTATTAAACAAAATTGCCTCAATAAACAGAATAGTATATGAAAGTCAAGTAACTAATAACATTATAATTAATACACTTCAAAATCAGTGAAGACATTTTCATTAGGTTTGAGGTAGGAGAAGACATTTTGATGGTCATTTTTCAAAATGAGGTTAGCCATTTTTCTATAAAAGACAGTGAAACCCTTTAATAAGAATGGATATTAGTTGATAATAAACAAAAGAATGCAAGTATAGAGGAAGGGACTAGGGATGACATCTTATATAGAAAAGAAAATGGAATAGATAGTTATGGATAGATGTGGCAGATTGAATGTTATTGGGAGGAAATTGTGGGATAACAGAGAGAATATGATGGCCAACAGCTAAAAAAAAAGTAGCATTTGAAGGACAATATGGAAACCTAAGGCAGTAGAAGCCTGTTAACATATAAACATATATGAAGGCAATCTATCTGAAATCGCATAATAATGAGGGAGACCAGACAAAACTGATCATCTCTTGTCAGCAAATGAAAGTTCCATGTTTTAGGCATAGGGCTCTACAGAATGGAAAGTAATCTTTTAATTCAATTGACTCATAATAGAGAAATTTAAAAACAAAATTCTGCCTCTAAATGGCTTCATGTTCACCACAAAATTTACTTGTTTATTTTTTTAAAACTGAATTTCCATTTTCTTGTTGCTTTTTTGGCCAGAATCATTTGCTATTGTCCAGCAATGTTCTCAGGTCCTTAATAAGTGGCTCTCTGGCTCCTTAAAGCCAAACTAGATGCCCTTAGTCCTGTAGATAAATACCTGTTTCTGAAAAGGCCACACTTTTTCAGTGATGATTATATTGGAGTAGAACATAAAAGTATACTATAACATCATCTCTAAATATTGGCACTTTGACTGCTTCCTTTTCGATTTGCATCCCCTTAATTTTTTTTTCAGTTCTCTTATTGCTTTAGATAAGACTTCAAGTACTATTTTCAATATATTAGAGAGTGGGCAACCTTGTCTTGTTCCTGATTTTAGTAGAATTGTTTAAGCTTCTCACCATTTAATTCGATCTTGACTAAGGACTTTCTGTACACTGTCTTTGTTATGTGTATGTTTGTCCCTTGTATTCCTGACCTCTCCAATGTGTTGATTTTGTCAAAGGTTTTTTTCACCATCTAAGGAGATGACCATGTGGTTTTGTTCTCTCAGTATATTTATATGGCAGATTATTTTTGCTGATTTTTATATGTTGAATCACCCCTAAATTTTTGGGATGAAGTCTACATGATAATGATGGATGATCTTTTTGAAATGTTCTTGAATTTGGTTTGTAAGTATTTTATTGTGTTTTAAAAAATGTCCATAAGCGAAAGAAACTGGTCTATAATTCTCTTTCTTTGTTGAGTATTTATGTGCCTTGTCCATTAGAATAACTCATAAAATAAAATGAACTGGAAAATGTTCTTTCTGTTTCCATTTGTGGAATAATTGAGGAATATCGGTAGTAAGTCTCCTTTGAGAGTCTGTTTGTGTTCAGTACTGAAATGATTTGACCCTGGGTTGCTTTTTTTGCGGTGGAAACTTTGCCTTCTATTTCTCTAGTTCCATTTAAAGTATTTACTTGATCTTGATTTAACTTTAAATGATTTGTTTCTTTAAGATTTTTCAATTCAGTGGAGTAAAGGTTTTTAAAGTATGTTTCCATGAATCTCCAGATATTCTTGGTATCTGTTGTCTCATCCCTTCTTGTTTCAATATTAATAATTTGTATATTCTTTCTATATCTTTTAGTTAGTATGGATACTAGCTGCATATATCTTGCTAATTTTCTCAAAGAAACAACTCTTTGCTTCATTAATTCTTTATATTATTCTCTTTGTTTCTATTTCATACATTTTATCCTTCACTTGGATTGAGATGTCACCTTACAACTGTCAGAATTACTAAGAGCAACAACACAAGTGACAACTGACCAGGATGCGGAGCATGAGGAACAAACTGTTGAGATTGCAAACTTGTATAGTCTCTGGGGAAATCAAAATGGTAATTCCTAAGAAAATTTGTGATCAATTTAATTTAAGATCCAGGTATATCACTCTCCAACCTACCACAAAGAAATTTACTTCACTATGATAATTGTAGCTTTATTCTTAATAGCCAGGAACTAGAAACAACTGAGAAGAATGTATAAAGAAATTGTGATACATTTTCCCATAGTACTATTATCAGCTCTTAAAACATATGAGACCATGAAATTTTCAGTCAAATTCATAGAACTAGAAAAAAATCTCCCTGGGTGAGGCAACCCAAATCTAGAAAGACAGATATGGTATGTATTAACTTATAAGCAAGTATTAGCTATTAAGTAAATGACAAACAAGACACAATACACAGACTCACAGAGGTTAGGTTAAAAGAGGAGAACAGTGGCAGGAATCATGGATCTCCCTGAGAAGGGTAAATAGAATGGATTTTGAGGATCTAGTTGATAAGGGAGCAAAAGGATCATTTGAGGGGGGACAGAATTGAAGGGGAGAGTGCAGGTAGCAAGAGCTGAAATTGGGAAGGGTATAGAAACCTAGTGTAGTATAAACTTCCTGAAATCTATAAGTGTAAATCTAGTGAGGACTCCTAGTAATGGAAGATATGAAGTCTGAATTGGTCATCTTTTGTAGTCTAGCAAGCCTTCCAGTGGTGGAACTGGTTTACATTCACCTGAGTTCTTGTGGAAAGAGGACTGTCAAGAAATCTGAAGGACCAAGGCTAATGATAGGACAAAAGTCTACCCTATGATAACTGACAGTGGGGGTTCTTAGGTCCTCTTAGTTCATTGAATGCAGAAGTTTGAGCTGGTGAGGGCTTGGAGCATTTATTCCTACATTCTTGGTGTGACAAGTCTTGTATATGTGCTGCTTTTATTGGTTAATGAATAAAAATGCAGGCTTGGCTGGTAATAGGGCAGAGCAGAGCTAGGTAGGAAAAACTAAACTGAATGCTGGAGAAAGAAGGCAGAGTCAGAGAGATGCCATGCAGCCACCAGAGGAGAAAGACGCCAGCTGCCATATGGAATCTTGCCAATAGGTCACAGACTTCTTGGTAAAATACAAAATATTATAAATTGGCTAAAGAAAAATATAAAAGCTAGCTAGCAATGTGCTTAAATGATTGGCCAAGCCTTGATTTAAATAATATAGTTTCTATGTGTTTATTCTGGGAATCTGGGCAGCCAGGAAATGAATAAGTGGCCTCCTACAACAGATTGGTGTGCCAACATGTTCCAGCTAAATGCATATAATCCTTGAGAGAGCTTGGAAAGGAATTCTAGATACTTAAAAACAAAGTTTAGCTGCTTCTTCTTCTTCTTCTTCTTCTTCTTCTTCTTCTTATTATTATTATTATTATTATTTTTTTTTGGGGGGGGTGGGCTCTTTTTGTTCTGGCTGCAGCTCCTTCAGGAGAGGTCTTCCTGATTCAGCAATAATAACAAAACTAAATAAATGAATCCCACATGGCTTCAAATTTGTGGCTCCCTTGGCTGTGCTGCCAGCACAAACTCTGGCTCTTTCAGGAGATCAAGCTTTTAAATGGGGTTTGTGACCAACATATTACAAACTGCTTAATGGCACAACATAGACCACTGCATACTTGGAACTGGGGCAATGTGTGTGGTTTGTAGAGGCACTGAACATAGCTCCAACATGTTAGACTGGTCAGAGCCAAAAGGCAAAGCAGCCTTACTCATAGTCAGGCCATGGCTTAGCATTTTAAGAAGCACTTCTTGACAGAAAATGATTACAAACACACAATAGGACAGATTCATACATTAAAAAAAAACTCTAAATGAGACACCTTGAATTTAAAAAGAAAATGTATGTAGGTTTGGAAGAAGAAAAAGAAGAGTAAAGACACAGTAAATATAATATAAAAGGGTACAGTCATAGATTAAAGGAGTAAAGATTATAAATAAATATTAAAATTGTAGAAAAAATAATAGAGTAAGAAAAATAAGCCATGTAAGGATACAATATACACATAGAGTCTAGATTCTGTATACTATTGTGTTTTATTATTTTTGACTGTAAAAGAGGTAAGTACAGAGTGACATTTCATTGTATTGGCTACTAAGCTAAACCAACAAAAATACTTAAAGGTATTTTGTTTTCAAAATTTGGGTTTAAGGATATGTTGCTTTGGATAAAATGTTCTACTTAAGTTTCCACAGAGGATGAGAAGTTGTGGAATCCATCCAGACTATGTGGTTTGATGAACCAAAATCACACAAAAGGTAGCTGTAAACACTCCCCAAAATTAATTTGCCCATCAAAAAGCAGGAAACAGTTTGAAGAGAACTACACCCAAATTCCCTAAATGATTATTTATAAATGTGTGTTTGCATTCAAAGGGGGATATGTTATAGAGATTGGCATTGGTATACTCTTGATTAAGGTATTGTGTTTGTGCAGCTCATTTAAAATTGTAATGAATAATTAATAAATAAAGGTTAATAGTCATCTATAATAGTCAAGCTTGTAGTCATGTTAATTAGCTTTCCTAGATATACAGAGATGTATTTCAGATGGATAGACATACTTCAAACCTTTCAAAAACTACAGAATATGGCATTTAAAGTGTTTGAAGAAGTTAGGACTTTTCATGACAGTGAGACACATCTACTCCTGGCATCATCAATTACTTCAAGAGGAAGATGGGCAACTGTTGTAATAAGCTGTATGATGTTCCTATATTATTTAAATCACTGCTTGACCCATTAGGTCTAGCTTTTTATTGCCTAAGCCTTTCATCTTAATTTAACCCGTTTCTAGTAATCTGTGTATCGCCATGTGGCTCTGGCTTACCAGGTTGATTTCTAGCATCTGTCTCCAGGTGGGATACATGGCTTCTCTCTGACTCTGCCTCCTTCCAGTTGAGTTTTCCTCATCTAGCTCTGTTCTACCCTCTCAGTCCAAGACATTATCGTTGTTCACCAATGGTATTAATAGCATACAGATGGGAATACCACATCACCTTCCCTTTGCTGTTTAAATGAAAGGAAAGTTTTAACTTTAACATAGTAAAATTACATATGACAAAACAGGTATCAAGAACTAATTACAGTTACAATATTTATATCTACATCATGTCTTATCATAACTAAGAAAAACTATAACTATAAATTATTCAACTGCATCAAAGACTCCAGAAGGAAACAATATTACTCAAGTAAACAGGGAGTGTATTGTAAGCAACTTCCAAAACTCTAGAATTGACAGAGACATCTCACTGCCTGGAC
Organism: Bramus lutescens; assembly: GCA_001685075.1. NCBI lineage: Eukaryota > Metazoa > Chordata > Mammalia > Rodentia > Cricetidae > Bramus > Bramus lutescens. The sequence continues at coordinate 24,983 of LOEQ01002774.1, forward strand.
AGTCACCCAAAAGTTCTGTATTGCTGGGGTATCCGTCTTTAGCCTACAGGCCTGTAGTGTCCAACAGACTTCTCCATGAAGCAGGAAATTTCAAAAACATTTTCACCTATATTGGCAGTTATCAGTCACTTTTTCTATGTCCTGCTAAATATCTAGCAGACTCTTTAATGAAGCGGGAACCCCAAAGGACAGTCTCACCTTTAGGCAAGTTTAACAGTCTTCCTGTGGGTCTTGCATGTCTAGTTTACACAGCATGCCATCAAGCAGCGCTGGCAAGAACAGTTTCTTGCATCAATGGTTAACAAACACCATAAGAAGCCTTTTCAAGGCCATCTTCCTCTTGAAATAATTTGTGCTACCAGGAGCAGATATGTTAGCCTAATTGCATTGCAAGACGTTTAATCACAGGAGTAGGTTTATCTTTGACTCTTTTGCCTGATTTTAAGACTCTTTTGCTCCTATTGAATTGCATTGTCCAGCCTCAATATTTATTTCTTTGATGTATTGTATCTTGCTTTGTTCTGTCTGGCTGTTGTCTCTTGGAGACATGCCCTTTTCTAAAGAGGAAATGGAGGGGGAGTGGGTCTGGGAAATAGGGGAGGTGGAGAGGAGCTAGGAAGAGAAGAGGGATGGATGGAGGGAAAGGGAAACTGTGCCTGGGGTATATTGAAGGAGTGAATAATCTATTTTAAGAAAAACACAATTAACAGTTGATGGCTTTAGACACAGGTAATAGGAAGGCTAATTTTTTTTATGTCAAAGCTTTAAGAGGTAACTGATAAATCGAGCAGCAAGTAAATATTTTGTAAAATATTGAAGATTAAGTGATTCCAACTCATTATCATGCAACATCCGCATGGTGATTATAATCCACATGACAAGGAGGAAGAAAGCATTTACATAATGTAAAGAAAAAAGAAATAAGAATGTGATTGCAATGTTTTACAACAAAAGTGGAGGTGGATAAGGATGTAGGCCCTCAGAGCAAGGTATATGACATAAAGGAAACCTTGATACCCAAGATATTTAACATTCATAATGTTACTTTCATTTATCCAAGTACTCAGTTTAATTCTGTGTGAAGTAACATAATTAGAAATATAGTGAATGCTGGAAACAAATAGATGAGTGCATTTTCTTGACCTTAAAATTGAGCATCTTTGTAAAGTATATTCAAGAGATGAAGCCACCATTAAGTAGTATCTCCTGTCCATTATTGTAGACTTTTAGCCAACTTCACTTCACTCAGAGTTTTTCATTTTCCAACACACTCAGACATGTACACACACATATTATGAAGGGATTCTAACAGGCCTGAAGATGGCAAACATGGCTCTTGCCAGCCTTGTCTTTACCCTATTCCATCTTCCTTGTGAAAGTACTTTAAGATTACATTTCTAAAGCTAGCCACCAAGGTCTATTCCCTTATTTAATCTCTTCCTTCTGCTGAGACTGTCTACCAAGGTCAAGCTATCAAAAATATTGAGGCCCAACAATCAGAAGCCCCCCCTTTTTTGGCTGCTCTAATTAATCTGTCCAATCAAAATTAAACACCTCATCTTAGCAAGGATTTTCCCTTCTTTATAAATTTCCTTTGCCTAAGGAACACCTCGGTCTCCTCTCTATCCAGAGGATTCCTTTGTCCCTCCAGGACGATTATTGCTAACCCCTTTCCCTTACTGTATTCTCCCCTCTCCTTTCTTCCCTTCTCTTTTTCCTTCATCTTCTTTGTTTTGTCTTTGTCCCCTTGTCCTGCTCTCTGTACATTTGGGACAAGTAAATCACCTTTGTTCTGAGAATTTTGTGTCTGGGGATTTGTCCTGTATTGATTCCAGGGTACCAACTTCTCTTTTATGCAACACACATACACACATAGTAAAGGGAGGAGTAAATTTCTAACGGAAGTAATTATCTCTACGATTTCAGCTTTTCCAATTAAAGCCTTGTTTCCTGACTGAAAGTACTCATAATTTAATTGATAATTCCCTCCTCCTTTATACTTAGCTAATTGTTTTCTTTTGCTGCATAGATTGTATATGGCAGTAGGTTTTTGAATGCATATTTTCTGATCATCTCAAATTGTGACATGTTTTTCTCTGTTACAATATCAGAAATGAGACAATCAAAGGTATTTTTGTTCTGATCAAAGGTGCCATGAAACCTGTATAAAATGAGCCAATTAAATTCACAAGTGGATGAAAGAATGATCAGAAAGAACACAAGTTCTTGCCTCTGTTTTCCAGACATGATAATTATAAGAATAAGACAAGAATTTTGACTATGGTAATTTGAATGTACAATAAAATACATTAAGTAATTTGCAAATAATACATGTAATTTGAATATGGCTAAGAACCTAGTCAAAACCCTAGAATATGTACCAATATGTAGTGATAAAGTAATGTTTTCTGCCTTAAAATGTTGAATATATTCTTTTACAATCTATTTCTCTTTTAATATAATTTTCTATCGCTTCCTAATCAGTCCTGTTGTATGATGTTAGCACAGGTAAAGGCAGACCATGCTGCCTTTCCAAACACATCAAAGTGTTTAGTTTTACTTTGGCATAATTAAACTCTTCATTTCATTTACAAAAACTTGCTTAATGTCAGGTTTTCATACATTTCATGGAAACTTTTACAGGCACTTCAAGAATCACTAACCACTATTTATTTTAGACAAATGACATATAAAATAAGAAGTATCCAGAAGTTGAACAGGAAGCATGACCACGTAGTACATAAAACCAGGTGACCATCATGGTGACCATCATACCAATGGATACAGCAATTGACTGGTAGCAGCCTAGAATGATGAAATAGAAACTGTGTATCTCCTAGCAGTGATAAGAGGCATCAATAAAGAGCACAATGAAAAGAAAATGCTCTCATGTGAAAAAAGGATCAGAAAAATAATGACAGATAAATGTTTTTTTTTCTTGGAAATAAATTGTATGAATAAGAGCTTCTTGATGCACAAGAGGTTATTCGAGTCTGAAATTAAAACTATCGTTAAAAACCAAAGTTAATGGAGCTGTATCACGAAGGAAGAACTTATAGATGTTGTTTTGGCAAATACTCACATTGTCAAATCCCTTGTAAATGTTTGTTTATAACTCCGACTTTGATTAGAGACAACTATCAATACAGAAGGTAGGGGTCAATGAAGAGACACATAACTCCTTAAACTTCAGAGAATAGGTGATTATGAGTTCTGAGCAATAGGACATTTGTATGAACACCTGGATCCAGCAATACTCAGGGTACCTAGCAGAAGAGTGAACAGAAAGGATGATAAGAACTAGACAACACTGAGGCATGTTGTGAAATGTCATCCTCGGGATATGACATGGAGTTACATGAACTCTCAACAACTGTTGTTACTTAAGGAAATTGCACGAGATTAAGCTAATTAAAATTCCAACACAAATACATGAGTATTTCCTAAACATTACTCCTAGCTGAAAAGCTACTGATAGTTGCTGATTGGGGGATGGCCACACCTACATGCAGAGTGGCAACATTAGTTCATCTCAGTAGGCTGTAAAAATAGTACAAAAATTAAAAGAGGAAATGAAATTATGATGTAAATGAATTGAAACACCTCATTTCTTCACGGGGGAATTGAATGAAGAGGAGAATGTGGATAAGATCAAGACACATTAGATATATGCAGGAAATTAGGAAATGGGATTTCAGCTTAATCAGTAATGTGCAAGCTGCCAAGGGATAGAAGCAATTAATAGTCCTACCCAACTGCAATGTCTATGAAATGAAAAAATGAAATGCAAGGCATGCCATATATAAGTTATAAGTGATACTGACATTTGGTGGTAACTAAAAACTGTCTAATCACACTTACATGCCTACTGAACAGGAAACAGGAGAAAAGTATTCAACTCATTAAATAAAGGACCTTAGAGAAGAATCTACTACCACAATTTTGCTAAAACAGTATAATGCCTTATTACATTCTAAATCTTCTTATACCCATAGGTAAGTATATCTACCACCCATGTTCTAAGAAGTTTCTCTTTACAGCAATTTGGGAGACTATCACAGAAAATCACACCTGAACAAAATGCACAGATCAATGAATCCTGGAGAGACTGACTCAAATGATACATCTAGACCACAGCTCTTGGCTTTGTGGATCAGGAAATATTTAAGAAGTGGTGGTTGAAAGGTTGTAACAGACAGGATACCAGGAAGTCCTGTGTGAAGCAATCTTTCATAGAAAAGGGAGCAATAGGAAGACTTGTACAATGTGCAAACATGGAAGATAAACAGTTTCACAGGATCTGTCCCCTAGATCTGAGAGAGAAGGGGAATTAGCTCCTTTCCTTGATGAGTCTCCTTACTGGTTATCAAATACAAAATACAAATACAAATAGTCAATCCTGACACAACTCCCTGACTTGTAAATATTGGGTTCTTATTGTGTCCTTATATAGTCTTTGGTCTATGTATACATGACCCATTTGTCTGTTTATGTGTTTTAATGTTTCCTTCGAAGAATAACAACCAGACTCATACACACATCTACCCTACAATACTGTATTATTAGAGTCACTTACAGGAAGGTACAATTTCAATATTATTAGTTATGAGGCCCCAAACACTTAGAACTTTAGCTTATAAAATTGTGTAGGCAGGTTCAAGTAAATTCACAACTTAGTAGTTACATATTTAATACAGGCTTGTCTGAAGTGGGTTTAGTGAAGATATTTTCCCATTCTGTATGTTGTCATTTTGTCTTGTTGACCATATCCTTTGCTTTATAGAAGCTTTTTCAGTTTCAGGAGGTCCCATTTATTAATTGTTTCTCTTAGAGTTTGTGCTGCTGGGGTTATATTTAGGAAGTGGTTTTCTGTGTCAACGCATTTAAGTGTTCTTCCTACTTTCTCTTCTATAAGGTTCAGTGTAGCTGGCTTTATGTTGAAGTCTTTGATCCATTTGGACTTGAGTTTTATGCATGCTGATAGATATGGGTCAATCCATTCTTCTACATGGTGATATCCAGTTATGCCAGCACCATTTGTTAAATATGCTTTCTTTTTTCCATTTGATATTTTTACTTCTTTGTCAAAAATCAAGTGTTCAAAAGTGTGTGTATTATTATCCAGGTCTTCTATTTGGTTCCATTTGTCCACCTGCCCATTTTTACGCCAATACCAGGCTATTTTCAGTACTGTAGCTATGACTTGTAGTTCAAAGTCAGGGATTGTGATGCCTCCAGAACTTCTTTTATTGTACAGGATTGTTTTGCCTATCCTGGGCTTCTTGCTTTTACATATGAAGTTGAGTACCATTTTTAAAGGTCTGTGAAGAATTTTGCTGGGATTCTGATGGGCATTGCACTGAATCTGTAGATTGGTTTTGTTAAGATTGCCATTTTTACTATGTTAATTCTGCCTGCCCAAGCGCATGGGAGATCTTTCCAATTTCTGGTGTCTTCTTCAATTTCTTTCTTCAAAGATTTAAAGTTTTTGACATGCAGGTCTTCCACCTGTTTGGTTACATTATTGAAACTTATTGTTTGCTACATTATTGAAAGTGTTTATAAGTTGTAGAAGTTCCTTGGTAGAATTTTTGAGGTTGCTTATGCAAACTATCATATCATCATAAAACTTGAAAGAGTTTGACTTCTTCTTTTCCAATTTGTATCCCCTTGATCTCCTTTTGGTGTCTTTTTGCTCTAGGTAGGACCTCAAGACCTATCTCTAAAGTATACAAAAACTCAAGAAATTGGTCATCAAAAGAACAAATAATCAAATAAAAAATGGAGTACAGACCTAAGAAGAGAACTTTCTTTTTTTCATGTTTATATTGTTTTTTATTAAAAAATTTCCACCTCCTCCCATTTCCCTCCCCCTCCCCCACTCCTCCTTCCCCTCCCTCTCCAGTCCAAAGAGCAGTCAGCTTTCCCTGCCCTGTGGGAAGTCCAAGGTCCTCCCCCCTCCATCCAGGTCTAGGA